>JBBYHL010000022.1:4723207-4736115 GCA_038381835.1 Adansonia madagascariensis | reverse complement strand
TCATTTGCTAGCCCTACATCATTCTGATTGTGTAGCTGGCCCTTGCCCTGCAGTATTTCAACCCTTTTTCTTTGTTTTCTTTAGGTTTTTATCAAGACTGGTCACCAAAGCAATGTATAGCCTTCTAAATTTTCCACTATCTTCTTCTTCTTCTTCTTCTTTTAAAAAAAAAAAAAAAATTCTGGATTGAAGTTATTGCAGGACTCGGATCTGGTAAATCTAATTGATCCACTACTACAGTAGTTGTTGTACATTTCTCCCTTTGGCTTTATTAATTGCCTTTGCTTCTATTCTACCTGAAAGTTCCACCAAACGTTGGCGTCCAGAAATCACCTGTGGTCTCATTAGCAACTGGGAACGTGCTCGAGATTGGCACCAAACAAAGTCCCCGGCTTCTTAGATCTTGTTTTGGCCCTTCAGGCTGTTTCAGCTTATCAGTACTCTGCAAGAAAAAGGAAAAAACATTATCCAAATAGTAATTGGTAGTAATTGTTTATTTGCAGACTGAATATAATATATATATATATATAGTATATACACACACATATACCTGTTGTTGTTGCTGTTGTATGGAATTGGGAACAACCGTTTGTTTCATATATGGAGTACTTAAAACCTGAAATTACGTAAAAATTAGCACTTTTTTCAATCCATACTTAGAACTCTCTAGATAATATCTTTGTCTTCATCTTATATTAAACAATATGTTAAATTTTGCTGATATTTTCTTGTAAGGAAAAACATAAGAAAAGGTATAAAAGAAAAGAAGATAGTGGAACATACATTGACTTGATCATGAAGGAACTTGATGTATTCAATAGCTTCATGGAGAACAGATGCAGTATCAGTCTGGGGGAAATGAAAAAGGTAAGGTACACAATAACCCAAAGGCTAATATAAAAGTAAAGCTTTTCAACTATACGCACTTTGAAATATTTAAAAAAAAAAAAAGGTATATAGTGGAAGAAAATTCCAAAAATTCACCTTTCCAAAAGGTGAAACCAATTGCTGGAGCGCAGTGATTCGGTCCCCTAGCTTCTCTTTCCGAACCTGATAAAAATTTGCTATCAACTATTATCTAATTCTTAAAATAAACGATCAGTAGCTTGAAGGAAAAGCTTGAAGTACCTTAAAAGTTGGTAATGGCGACGGCGTCCTCTTTAATGGAGGTTCGCCACTTCCTTTCTTCATCACTGACGCTGAGTTTCGTACTTGTTTGGTATTTGTCTACGATACCAATCCATAACATAAACTAAATACATCAAAATTTTCAAGAAACCCGAGCCCTGGATCCAAGGCATGAACATGAAGAAATACTTTTATAAGTCTCATCAAAACTTTATTTATTTACCTTCATCGTGATGGTGGGGCAATTGGGTTTCTCTTCAAATGTTTGTGCAAGAAATTGTGGTTGCGGCGAGGGTGAAAAGCCGGCTTTAACGTTGTTTATCCCAGTGGCAGATGCGTTCCAAAAGGGTGTTTTGTTGGAGAAATGCAAGCTGCTGGGATGTTGCTTCGGCAATGATGGCCTTATGAAAGGAGCTAGTTTTGGCGGCCATGAATTTGATAATTCATTAACATTTGCGCCATAAGTGGACATATAGTTGATTGACCGGTTGGTGAAAAGCGATTGTTGTTGAGATTGAGGATCAGGTTCAAACAAACCTTGTAACAGTGTTGATGGGAGCCCATAGTTTGATGCTGAACCCATTGGAAACTCAGCTGATAATCCCTGACAGGTTGCCGTATTGTTACCGGTGCTGGTCTCCAATGAAAAATCTTGATTGACAGGTTTGAAAGTAGCAATGGAAGAATCTTCTCCGGGGCTTGTGTAGCTCTTTGGACTCCATCGTTTTTGCATTTGAGAAGAATCCACTGCTGGTTCTTGCAGACAACTCAACCTCGAACTAATATCTTCTTGAAGAATTGAATTATAACCCTCACTTCTCCCATTACTCCGAGTACTGCAGAAAAAGTTGATAAAAAAAAAACAGAAATTATATATATATATAATATTCAGTTGATTAATGGATTACCATTATTAGGAAAGGGAAACCAAAAAGTCTTTTAAGAATTCTTCTTTCCAACTTTTGGTTAAAGCTTTTGGACAATGAGGTCTTCTTGTATTTGAAATTCAACCTTAAAATGAACATTAATTAATAATAGTTATCAGTATAACACATATAACTTACAGGAAAGATTGGTTCCAATCCGATGATGTCGATGATGAAAGGCCGAAACCCATCATTTTAAAGGTAGAGTCGATCAAAATACTGCTGCCAGTACCAATATCAGAATCTGGTTGCTGATGAGGCTTTTGATGATGAGCGCCCTGGAAAGCTATAGAGCTATTATCAGAGACTGAAATAATGCTAGACTCCTTATCACAAGACATTAAATTGATATCCACCGTATTCGTAGTCGCCCATCCGAAGCTTCCCAGGTCAGAATTCCCAGTGGAAAACGGCGGCGAAGAACACCCTGAGGGCATGGTTTTCGACGAATTATTCCACCATGTCCCTTCACAAATCCCGGCATGAAATTCTTCTGCCATAGTATAAAATTTGAAGCCCTCTTTATTTTCTGGCTGAGATCTCTCCCTCCTTGAGACTGAGAGTTGAACGTTATTTATATGTGAAACGATTAAGATTGTGGCAGAGATGCGTAATTTATGTCTGAAACGGTTCAGGAGTACGGATTAGTGTAAAGGAAATTACCAGACTTCGGTTGACATTTCAAGGGATGATTGGACGAATTAGAGAAAGCATTTTGAATGGAATTTTTTTCCTTTTAACTTTTAGCGAAGTAATTGTTGTTATTTTATTTGGACAGTACAATGGAGACTTGCTAAGATCTGCATGCGTATCATATTTTATATATTTTTTAAAAAAATATAAATATAATACGAAATTTAGAATGAAAAAATTTTTGATTCATTATAAATTATCAGGTATAAATTAAAATTTCTTTTAATTAAAAATTATTAATTAAATTTTACATCATAATATTAAATCAGTGATATCATATGTGATTACATCATAAATAGGTATTTATCTTTAATTAAATTAAATTAATTATAATATAAATAAAGAATTTTATTTTTAATTAAATTAAATTAATTAAGAGATAATTCATCGAGATAAGTTATTTAAAAAAGTTATATTCTTTTAAATATTTTTTTCATTTTTTTCATTGATAATATAAAAGGAACCTCTATTAAAGTCATTCAACATAATTTATAAGCTTAAAGAAAAGAAAAAGTTTTTGAAAACATAAATTCTTTTTAAAGTCTTAAAAAGATTTTTTTTTTTTTTAAGAATTCAAAGAATACAAAGAACACCAAAAACGCTGCTCTCATTTTTCAAGAAGCTGCTCTCTCATCTCATTTCGATGACAGAAAGAAGATTCTTGAAGTGGACTTCATCGATTCAAGATTAAATCTGAAAACCTTTAGAGCAAATTCAAGATCAAGTCTTCAAAACCTTTGAAGCAAATTTTAAAATCAAATCTCAAAAACTTTTAAAACTAATTTAAATCACGGTCAAGTCATCTAAAGACCATTGAAGTGGATTTCATCAGTTTAACATTAAGTCACCAAACAACTCTTGAATTGAAATTTTTTGATGAATAAATTGAAGCATTTTTTTATTTTAAAGATATCCTGAGATTATAACTCAAATTTAATAAATAAAATTTATTTAATTATCAAATTTTTTGATCATATTTTTAACACTAAATTTGTGTGTATAAAAATTAGCGAGACTTCATTTTAGAACACTTCTATAACAGGTTTTTTTTTTTTTTTTTTTTTTAACTCATGTGGAAGAAAATAGCCCCATAATGGTTTTTTTTTTCTCCGTTTTAACAGTCCACCGGTACTGCAAATCCACGGTAAGATGGGCTTTTTTTTTTTTTTTTTTTTTCATTCTTTTTGTTGTAATTATTATTATTATTATTATTGTATAATACATACAATAATTTTATTATTATATAATAAACTAATAGATATCTAAATTTATTGTTGTATAATAAGCTAATAAATATATGAATTTTATTATTATAATCAATATGAATTAATTAAATAAAAGTAATTATATGAATAATAAAAAATAAATATAAAAAAATATTATTTGGTATGTACTATTTTTTATTAAATTTTAATTATCTATTATAATTATTATTTAACATAAATGTAATTTTATATTTTTAATTATTATTAATTTCATAAATATCAAATAATCTAAATTTTCATTATACATATATATGTGCATTTTAATCTAAGGCCCTTATAATGATAATTTTCTATTCTCACTATATACAATTCATCTCATTGTCATTGTTGCTTTTGTACCTGAATATATATTCCATCATTAATTTTAATTTTTCCTTTATAGTATTCAATTTTACAACTTCAATAACTAGTCTCACCAAGAACTATTATTTTTAATCTCCATGCCTCTCCAAATAGACTTTAAATATGTCAAAATTCTATATACAAATACAATAAATGTATTAAATATGTTATATTAATTGTGTTTAAATATGTTAATATTTATTAAACATATCATGCTCATGCTGAATTTTTGTATTGTATTTAAAATAATATGATGTATCCCAGGATTAGAATATAAAAAATAAGAAATATGAATTATTAATGCATATAATAATAATTAAGAAAAGATGGAGAGATGCCTCTTTGCAGTCATCAAAGACAAAGTAAATAGCATCTATAATTCCATTATTCCAAACTTTTTTATATGCTTAGGGCTTAATTTAAAAAAAAAATTAAAAGAAAAAGTTAACGAAAATATACTCAACCAGAAACACCAATGACCATACAATTCCTTGGCTTTTTAACCAACTTATTATTAACTTTATAAACAGCCAATTAATTGAGATTTTAAGAGAATTTGATCTCATGCTTATTTAAGATAATTGATTAATGGAATATTAATTACTTTCTAATAATAAAAAATGTTTAATTAATAGTTGATTTTTTGAATTCAATATTTCTTAAAATAGTAATTAAATAGTCTTTAACTTATATATGCATATAAATACCCATTAATTGGCTGACTGTTAAAAAAAAACCTTTTAACTAATTAAACATTAGAAAACATTAATATATATATATATACACATATACAACTTTCAAGTTTGCCGACAAAGAATTAGCTCAAATGACAAACATGCTGAACAAACTCTTAGAATTTATGAATTTGAGAAAAACTCAACAGCTTAATATCCTTTTTCTGTAAATTAAATAAATAGAAATTGGGGCTAAATGTTAGATTAAGAATTAAAAAAAAAAAGGAACGTCTCAAGTCTCAATCCCATTATCAAACATTTCTCTATATCTTCAGGTTGATGAATAGTCAAATATATGTATATATATATATATATATATAATGAATTTCAACGATATTATTGTGATTAGAAATAAAAGAAAGGGGTTGGGAGGAGTTAAACGTGGAAACAATTTCCAACATATGCATGCATATACAGATTATGGTGTTGTCATTACCAAAGACCAAGGGGCATATCATCCGATGATCATTTCTATCTTCTAATTTAAAGAGAGAAACAAAGTTTGAGGTCAGTCTGTATATTTGGGCAGGAAGGGTAATTAATCCTTTATGTAGCTGGTTGAGATTAGATGGAATTAGCTACTTAGGTTAAACCAACTTTAGACCTATTGCATATTACTTTTTAAGCATGATAGTATGAACTAATTAGTTAAACTTCGAGTTCGTTTGGGCACTTTCCATTGCACGTGAAAAGGATAGTAGGTCATGCTCATCAATCCTTTGGATTTTCTTGCTTGTCTTCTTCTCGTTGTGGAATATATATTGTTCTCTCTTCGCCTATTTGCTCATGTTCGTGTCTAAAGGTGCTTATGAGTTTGATCGGTTTGGTTTGTATTTTAAATTTTAAAAATTTTTATTCAGACTTGAATTAGATTCAACTTGATAGCTCAAACTACAATTCAAATATTAATAAAAATTAAAAAATATTTTATATTAATATTTATCTTTTTATAATTAAATTTAAATAAAAATATTTTTACTATTAAATAATAATTCAAATTGACCCGATCTAAATTAAGAAAACCTATATCCAAGGTTCAACTTGGACTAATAACCATACTCATAAATAGGTCTAAATTCAAGCCTTACGACTCCTACTGTATAAAAAATGGATGTATCAATCGGAGTTGTTCAAGCTTTTCATTATTATCACTACTTCACCTACTATTAACTAAAGATAATATAACATTGACAAACAATAACCTATCTCCGTTAAGACAATTAACCGCATATATACTCGAGAGGCGAAATCCTTGCATGAAAAATCATCCTTGTTTTAAATTGACTACCACTTGAATTTATCGAAAAAAAAAGCTTATGTTTATCACTATAATTTCAGCTTAATAAATGATTATTTTGGGGATTGGTGATGTTCTCTGTTAGCTTAACGACAGCTTACACTATGCATGGTGATTAAACCTCGAAGATTATTTGAATGCAATTAATTTTAAGCGTCTATTGCTTCTTATTAATGGAGACGATATACATAGTGATGTAATACTGAGGGAATCATGAGGTGTAAAAGATGACAAGAAAAAAGGACGAAATAGATATAGTTGAGAAGAGATGAATGGTGACATTGATATAAAGTAATCAAGCGACCACCATGGCGACCAGAAGCGAGCAAAAACATGTGCCAAAGAGCCCACAAATAAGGAAAAAGAGATAAAATTGCAGATACTAACAAAATGTGAACAAAATAAACAAATATGGAAAGAGATGAAGAGAAAAGAAATAGAGAGGCCATGTGTTTTTGTGGCCATTGGTTGATCAACAAAGTTAAAGGGTTTTTGAGAGCTCAACTCCAAATTTTCAATCCCAAATTAGTTCATATGTTTTGTGATTTTCAACGTCTGCGGTCCCTTAATTTGCTTTGTTTGGTCAACCCAAAGGATGGTGAAACATGCACCATAATCTTATATATATATATCATAATTAACATTAAAATATATCGGTTCCTCTTATCGACTCAATGAAATTGAAATTGGAGGTTTATTATGCTAGATTTGTCTTCGAAAATTTTATAAACCGATGAAAAATTAATTGAATCGATAAAAAATTAAAAAAATAAATTAAAGATAATTTTAAAAAAAATGTTTAAAGATTTAAATTTCTAACCTCTTAAATTTAAATTAAAAATTATATTATTTTATCAAATTTATATTTTTATTATATCTAATATTATTTTTTAATTTAATTAACTAATTCAATCCATCTTATCAATTGAACTAATTATAAAAAGTTAATTTGATTTGACCACATCGCTCCTCACTCCTTTAGTGCTATATATCTCTTTCGTTTCACATACCTTTTTCCTTTCCCATTACTATAATTCAAAAGTAATTGTGCATCAACCCTTACATTACATCATATATAAATTATAAATTGTGTATAACATGATGGTGGTGGAAATAAAACAAACAAATTAAATCATGCTCGTGTTTTACCTGTTTAAACTAATGCAGTAATATACTATCTTACATATAGTACTACATCATTAATATCAATATATATATTTAAAATTTAAAAATTTATATACGTAAATTTTACAATTATAATTTGCATTATATATATTAACCATTTAAGCAAGTATAATATCACACGCTTGAACTATTTATACGCATAATTTATAAATAAAAAATTTGTTTTACAATTTTATCCTTTAATAGGATGAAAAGTGCTTAATAGACAAATCATTAACTTTTTATTTGTGCAATAGTCTTCAAATCATGTTTAACCTTTTGAACAATTTTAATATCACTCACTCATGATATTGAGATGCATAACTTATAAGTTTAATATTACTCACTCAAGGTATTGTGTATTAGGCTTTTTTCAATCGTTGAAGGAAAAATAGTCAAACAAGTTTTATACTTGTAAGTTATGTACCTAAATAACTTGAGTATAAAATATTATATTTGCTTAAATGGCTTATATAATTGTTTATGTAGTATAGTAGTTGCACTATATATGATTTCCCCCCTTTCAATCGTGCAATAGTTAATCACTAAATCTATTCATGAATTAGGTTGTTCGACAAATTAAGCCTTAATTGAATTGAATTTGAAATAAAATTTTTATAATTTGATAAATCTGCTTAGCTTGAATTAATATCTAAACAATAAAAAATTATTTTAATTTTAATTATAAAATTATATAAATATCGATAAAAATAATATTTTAATATCATTAATAGAATAAAATAAATTTTCAAATCAAACTCAAACCTTATCAATTTTTTTTTCTATTTGAATCTAACCCAATCCGATGTTTAAATACCTCTCTCGGTCACACAATAGTGCATTTGCAATTAGTACTTTAACCAAATTGATCAATTAAGGAAATAAAAAGAAATAAAATGATAACAATTTTGATTATCTTTTTCTTTTCCCTTTAGTAAGGAGATAAACAAACGGTTTAGTGACAAGCATGATTTCTTTAAATTCATGTGTGGTGTCTATGGCTAAATGGCATGCTCAATGAGAACATGATTGAAGATAAAATTAAAAGCTCTAAACCCAATTGCAACTTTGCAAATCTCTCTTTAAATTAGGTGCATGTTCCCTCCATGGCCATCTCTGTCTAGATTGACCTCGATTTGGTGGGGCTGACATGAATGATTGACCCATGTAATTTGAAGCATTCTTTAGTCATCTGGTCCCTCGATCCCCTCCCTTTAATATTCTTGCAAGATTTATTTTAGGACACTGAATTGAAATTAGGATCATTCCTTGTCAGCTTATGCTCAAACATGTTCTTGATTAATGTTTTTTTGCATTGGTCTGCAACTGAAAGATCAGTGCTACAAAATTTTCTTTCTTCTGTCTTTTACCAGTGCACCTGATAAATATATTTTTTGGATTCGAGTGTGAATATCAGATATGAGTATATTGAATGTGTTCTAAATTTTTTTATTTGTTGAATTTAAAAATAAAAAGTCGGAGCAACATGGCCTAACATCACTTGCTTTTTCTCATTTTTCAGATGTTAACATTCATTAGATTTTTCAGGGTGTTCTTATGGAAGTTATTCTTTCGCTTTTCCACTTGTACTAATTTTAAGCTTCTTATATCAAGTATGAACTATAGCATTATTAATTCACAATTTGATAAACAGATTACAAATTCTTGCCAGTTATAATTCATTGAAATAAACCATCTATTTTCAATTTTGTGATAGCCTCCAAGCTAATGAATATGTTACGAAAAAAAAGGCCCCACAGCTTGGCATCATGATTACAGTTCAGAGAAAAAAAAATGGAAGATGGGTCAATTTCATTCTAATTGATCGAAGGACTTTGAAAAGCAATGGACGTTTGAGGATTTATACAAGGCAAGGCAAATGTCAAATGTTTTCTTTTAGGGTTTTCATGATGGTAAAATGGAGTAGAGGTACGGGTTGGACCTACTCTTTTTCTTATTCTTCTTCTTCTCATAATTGCTAGAAAAACAATTCCCCCACCCTGCTTTTTTTTTTCGTTCACACGCAGTAGCAATAGGACGAAATAGATAGTATAAATTTGGATACCCATAATTATTTGATTCATTTTTTATTCATTCGGTTATTGCAAATTCAGAATGTGGATTCAGACAATATAATTACTATCCGTAACGGATTTGAACCGGATGCAAATATGAACCCCAAATATTCATTATATGCATTCACATTACTTTTACAAGTAATAAATTTTGATTTTTCAATCTGCTATCCAAATCCGCATTACTTTTTTAGATAGGAAACAGATTCGAATTTTGAGACAATTATTCAAATTTGAATTTGAATATTATAGAAAATATAAATATTTGATCTATTATCGTCCTTAAATAACGGTTTAACATGATGTTCTGATAGTTACTTTGCACTCTCGTCCTTTTTTACGGTTAATATTCACCAACTAACCAAATAGAATTCATTAAATTTATAACCGCAACAAACACGATGTAATCGAAATGGCATCGGCAACAAAAATTTAAATGCTTGTTGTACACATTTGTAATTCTTACCACATGAAACATCCAGGTAGCTAGTGAAAATTGTCGGAGTAATTCTCATTCGTTTACTTCAAAATCCCAAAGTCAAAATCATGTGCATATTCCATTTCATAATCAGTATGCTCTCGATCTTAAAGCAAATTTGTGGTTCTGACCCAAAAAAAGAACAATTAATATTTGAGCTACCAACAAGCCAAAGTTTCTGGTTCAATAAGTTTCTTTTTGCAATGGATTTGAAGCTGTGCAGCTAATTCCTACAAAGAAGTTGAGATGGTTAAGTAACTTACCCTACATGAAAATTGAAATCAATACAAGGTGATGATGATGAAGAAGAATCATATCAAGAAGCTTTTAGTATTATGCTAAAGTGATTGGAGACAATTAAGAATGGGAAACAAGATTAGACAATTCTGTCAACTATACTATTATCAGCTTAATGTAACTTGGATTCGAGTGAGTGTCAGATAAAAGTACATATTTGAATATTCGATTTTTTTTATTTTTATTTTTTTATATTTAATGAATCATATACCTTTAATCTTTATTCATATTTAAATATATATAGGACACAAACACTTTCTTTTAAGCAGTCAATACAGCTTTCATTTGTGGCAACAGGACCAGAAACTATTGTAAATGCAACCAGATACATAATAATCTAGAAAATATTTGCAAAAAAGAGCAGTCTTAAATATCTAGAAATCCCAAAATTCTGATGTAGCAGATACAAAAGTAATAGTATTCTGTAACTTATAATATTCATCAAAGATTAAAGAATGAAGACAACTATATCTTTAACCGTCGAGCAAAACTTCTTGATAAAAGACAAATGCATGTCTAAAAGTCAATTGAGGGTTGAAGTTTTGTGCTATAAGGCAGAGGTAGTTCACTGAGATGGGCCTTGGAAGGGGGCGCGACCATTTTTTTTCTTTAAAAAAAAAACGTTTAAAAGGCAATATGGGCCTTGCCTTATCTTTTGGGCTTGCGATTGACAAGGATTCAGCTCCTCGTTGTGGTGCTTATGATTCTGACTTTGGTCAACCAATAGTTGCATGCTCATTGAGTTTAAGACTCGGTTTATTGTCTCATATGGGCCAAAATAATCATGTGGTGGGGATTATTTTGCTGGCTAATTTTATTATTTTAACAATTAGATTGACAAAACATCATCACTATGGAGCAAAATAATCAAAGATAGGAAAAGGCAGCAGCTAAAATTTGATGGCTATCATTTGAGAATGCTTTTGTAGTTATCAACATCATTCTCCACCGATAGTCATCTAGCTATTTCAACTCTTTATTTTTATTAAAATAATCATATTTAACATTTATATTTAATATATTTTTAGATTCGAGTATTTGACGACATAATCTCTCAAAAACTTTTAAATACTTGAAAAAAATTTTAAAAATTAAATATAACTTTATCATACACATACTCATAATTTCGCATGGTTATTAACTTTAATTACCAACTAACATAATTATTGTAGAAAAAATTTCTATAATAATTGAATGAAAAAGCTACTAACATAACTTTAGCTAAAGAAAACAATGGCAGGAGGGAATAAACAGAAGAAAGATGAGAAAGGGTTAGGAAAATGGGGTCAGGTCAAAAAAATGCAGCAGACATTACAATCAATACATTTACAATAATATCATTAGAGGAGCGGCAAAAGTCATAAAGAGAAGGAAAGATGAAAGAAAAAAAAGAATTTATACCATTTGTTTATTAAGATTAATTTAATCACCTTAACCCAAAAACCTTTTTACTTGTTCTTTTAACCTGTTACATGTCAAGACTCCCAAGTTTTAGTCTAGAGCTAGTATTGTATAATGGGGTTAACAAATTAGCACTAGTAAAAGAAACCAATATATAAAAATATATATATATCTGTATATATATATATATATATATATATATATATAAAGCTGAAAATTGATAGGAAAGGAAAGCTGTCAAACTCAAACCTCGTAATTTTCAAGCTGAGGCATGTTTAGCCGCTGCTTCTTATCATTGTTGGCCGTCCTTCTGCTGAGTGTCAAACTGTCGTTTGTTGTCATCAGATTCCTTTAACAAACCTTCTGCTCAGCTTAGATTTCCCAAAATCACCTTCCAAATATGTTTATTCCACGTCACAACACCAAAGTTTAAGGGATTGAGAAAGGGTAGTGAGGTCAATATTAATAAAAAATTGCCAGCCTAGAAATTGGGTAGTCCATCCTGGCCCCCAGTACTGCACTTGCCTCTAAAAACACAACCTTGAACTAAAAGTTTAGTAGCACCTGAAAACTCAGTATCCTAAGTTTCTGTCAGTGTTTCAAGATCCTTTTAACAATGTCTCTACCAATGAAAACTCTGACTTCCGTATCTTTATTCAGTGCTCTCTTTCTTCTCCTTCCTCTCATAGATACCTCTTCGATACAAGATCTTCTCCAGAGTCAAGGCCTGCCTGGTGGTCTCTTCCCAGACAATGTCAAATCCTACAAAATTGACCCTGATGGTCGCCTGGAAGTGCACCTGGAAAGCCCATGCATGGCCAAGTTTGATGGGAGAGTGCACTTTGACCGCGTGGTGAGAGCTAACCTCAGCTATGGTGGGCTTGTGGGGCTGGAAGGGCTCTCTCAAGAAGAGCTGTTTTTATGGTTGCCTGTTAAAGGTATCATAGTGAATGATCCTTCTTCTGGGCTTATCTTGTTTGATATTGGTGTTGCTTATAAACAACTCTCTCTTTCTCTCTTTGAAGACCCTCCTGTTTGCAAGCCTCAAGGTATATTTCTTCTCTCCCTTAGTGGTTTTGTTTGGGTATTTTCGTGATTCATTTAGAGC
>JBBYHL010000022.1:4704642-4717471 GCA_038381835.1 Adansonia madagascariensis | reverse complement strand
ATTAAATTACTTTCAATTAAATCATAAATTATTAATATATTAAATTTATATAAATATAAAATATTTTTATTTTATTATAATATAATAAAATAAATTAATTTAATAAAAATATATAAATTATCGAATTTAGTTTCAAATTACTTAAACTGAAATTACGAAAGTTATTCATAGTTTTCAACTATTCAACTTCTCGAAGCGCTTCAAATTGGTAATTAATATGAGGTGACCAATGTCTTATCACTTGAAATTTTGCTTCTCAAACTGTGGATAAAAGAAAAACAAGTGTGATAGAAAGAAAAAATATTTTTTTAAATAGAAAATTAGATATTATATATATATATATATATTTATACATATATATATATATATATATATATATTGTGTGTGTGTGTGTGTGTGATGGCTGCCAGATCACGGTGATATCAAAACATTGAAAAGTCTGAGATTCATCTCATCAACTGCGAACTCAAGAAATGAATACTGCTGAGTTACAATATTTTATTTCGAGGTTAACTGGATATACAAAATTAAATTATTTAAATTTTTTTCTCAAATTCATTTATTTAATGAAAGATAAGTTGATTCTCATAATTTTAAATTTAATTATTTATATTTAAACTTATATTAAAATTTTTTTATATAAAAATTTTTTTAATCAATTAAATTTAATTAATAATGATATGGAAAATTATGACTTGAAAATAAGATATTAGATCCATATTTAAGATTCAAGGGATGCAATTGTCTTGTTATTTATTTATATTGACATGTATTTTAGTTGGACAAGCACTTCCTACATGAAAACAGCAAACAAACAGATAAATAAATGTTACCCAAAACATTTAGTACACACGTTGAGTAGTGATAAGTGACAGTCACCCTCTTTTTTTTAATGTGAAAAAAAAAAGTAAAAAAAAAAAAATCTAAAATGTGGAATTTGCACCGAAACTAGCAGCCACACCTCTTGTGGTGAAATACACTGTAAAGTCTTCGAGACTTTAATCAGAATATAATAATAGCAATGAAATTCACGATAATAGAAAGTTTAATAGAATTAATTTACGTGATTATTTTTAAAATTATTGTGAAGATTTATGCACTCAATTTGTGAGGTATGATAGATTTTTAAAGATTTTCGATTTGAGAAAGGGGTGTTATAAACTCTTCTCATTTTAAAGTTTGATGTCCTCGTCAAGCCCAATACGGAACAAACAGAATCAATACGGAGCAAACAGAACCAGGATCACACCAGGTGTTGAAATTCTAGAGATGGCTCTCACCGTGTAGCACTTAGCTCTCGTAGGATTCTAGAGGTGGCTTCCATGGTGTAGCACCTAACTTGTGAGGTATTTTTCGCTTTAGTCCATTAGACTTCAAGGTTTTGTTCCAAAAAAGCACCTCACAAGTATAGACTTAAGTTTTAACATATATATCACGACAGATCATCAAAGATTCCTGATGTGAGATTGGAGTGTTATAATTATATTTAATAAATTTTAATTTTAATATTTATAATTATTTTTAATATTTATTTTGTGATCTCTTCTGTACTAAATTAAAAAATTCATGGTAATAAACACAATTTCCAATTACTATCTAGGAGATAGCTCAGAAATTGAAACCTCGTTGAGGGATAATGGGACGTTGGATTTGTTGGAAGTTGACGTAGATGGATTGGTGCCCAATGAAGATGACTGACCAGATTCCATGTTGCTTTCAAGAGCGAACGCTGGTTGTGAAGGCAGCGGGAGGGTGGTTGAGAAGCTATTCAGCATCACAACAATCGAAGCCATGGTTGGTCTGGCAGCTACGTTTTCTTGAACGCATAGCAGTCCAATGTGGATGCATCTCATTATCTCATTTCTTGAGCTATCACCCAATGTGGGATCAATCAGATTCGATGTTGTTCCTTCTCTCCAACTTTTCCACGCCTGACAAAAAATTAGCCAATGTTCAGTTACGCAATGAAACAGAACTCTTTTAAGATTGACTTTAGTCTTTAGCAATCATATACTTACAAAGCTTAGTATGTACTGACTACCCTCCCCATGACGAAAGCTAGTATTTTTCTGGCCACTGATAATTTCTAAAAGTAATACACCAAAGCTGAAGACATCGGATTTTACTGAGAACTGTCCGTTAAAAACATATTCTGGAGCCATATATCCACTACATTACAGAAAGCTTCTTTAATGCAATACATACATATATATATATATATATATAATATTCAGAGTTCTTACTAGGATGTTTTGGTACTTACTAGGTTCCCACGATTCTGCTAGTACTGCCTTGAGTTTCATCCTGTCCGAACAACCTTGCCATCCCAAAATCTGCAATTTTAGGATTCATATCTTCATCTAACAAGACATTACTTGCTTTGAGATCACGATGAATTATCCGAAGTCTGGAGTCTTCATGAAGGTAAAGGATTCCACGAGCAATTCCTCTTATGATTTTGTAGCGTGTTTCCCAATCTAATTGTGCACGCTTGATCGGATCTATACTATCATAAAAGATTTTAGATCAGCCGTAATATATAAGAACAAATTCCAGGATTCATATAGATTTTTCATCGGGTATTCTCAGTCTTGACGTCTGTCCTTGTTGATGGTTATGCAGCTAAAAGACATAAAATATACATAGAGCTATAGTCTAAATATGAAATGTTTAGCAATACAATATGAAAGTGAACTAAAGTGAAACCTTACCAAAAATGAAATGATCAAGGCTTGCGTTTGGGACAAACTCATAAACTAGAAGTTTTTCTTGTCCTTCCAAGCAGAAACCAAGGAGCCTAACTAAATTGCGGTGTTGAAGCTTGGCCAACAGTACGACCTCGGTCTTAAATTCTAAGTCTCCCTGTTCAGATCCCCTAGACAGTCTTTTCACAGCAATCCCTTGTCCATTTGGAAGCTGACCCTGAAAGTATTGTGGAGTGAACCATAACTAACTTTTGATGGATCTTGAAATACAGGTTAAGATATGATATACTCATTGAGATAAATCATGCAACATTCTTTTCTGATAACAGTGCTGATCTTTACCTTGTAAACAGTTCCAAATCCTCCTTTTCCAAGCTTATAGTCAGCAGAAAAGTTATCGGTTGCAATCAGAAGAGAATCCAAGTCGAATTGTAAGGACACAACCTCATGAATCTCATGATCTGCAGCTGCAAAAAGCATTATGTTTATAGTACAGTTCCTTCGGCGACTGGTCTATGACCATAGCAATAGTATACTTACTAGCATGCTCTCTGTTTTTAGCAGGTGAAAATTTCTGTGTTTTTCTATTTTTTCATTATATTTTAGTGAATCAAGTCAAATTTCATGTCATAAAATTGAGTCAATTTACTTACTTTCAACTTTTCTCGGTTTATCTTTTTTTGGTGCGTCACTTCTGCGTCTCGTAATGGATACGGAGATTATAATTAGTACCAGAACACCAACAACTGAAGCAATAACAATGATTGCAGTTCGGGTTGTATTCCCATTTCCTGAAAAACACAAAATTAGATCTAGAATGTCATCTTAAGAATTGACATATAATATATAAGCAGATAATAACCTAACAGATAATCCCCACATTTGATGCTTCAAACCGATATATGTAAGTAAATAAATAAGCAATATATATCCCTTTGAATCTGGTAGGCACGTATTGAACCATAGCTCATTTGGTTTTCTTCTAGGAATTATTCTATTTCCTTTTAATAGCTTAGCTTTGTACATACCTTTTACATGAGACTCATCGTTAGACACACATGAATATGATCATTTGATTAAAGAAAAGAAAATCTTGTTTGGCATTTTCCAATTAATTCCTTTGAAACTTATCATTTTTGACGAATATTTTTACTGATTTCGTCAGATCCAACAAAAAAATCTCGTCAAAAGTGACTTTTTAAATTAGCTATCGAAATTTTCTTTGCTAAAACAACTGTTTTCTTTATAGTAATATCATACTTAGTTATTCCTTTCCTTTCTTTTGCTATTAAGTAATTTCAAAAGAATTTTGACCAAGCAAGGTTAAGGTGAAGCCAGAAATTCAAAGAATTGAATAATCATTTATTATAATTCTTCTGTCATAGGGACAAAGAAAGGAGAGAGTTCAAAGAATCGAAGAGATAGCTGGCTTTGAATAAATGGCTAGGCCAGTCGATCTAAAGGCTATGAGTCTTCTGTCTAATTTTTAAATAAATAAATATCATTTGTAAATTGCAAATTATAGATTTGTTTTGCTAAGAGAATCTTTATAGTTAAAACGCCAAGATCAATCTTATTATCATTCTTAATATTGATTTTCAATGAAAGAGAAAGATATCTTTTAGCAGAAAGGGAGACCATTTACCTCCTGTTGACGTCGGAGAAGCTGTCGGAGGTGGTGGAGGTGACGATGGAGGCGACGGTAGAGGAACTGCAGTCTGATTATAAAATTGGTTGGACTCAAACCTCAAGACACAGTTTGGTCTAAGAACCCTGCATCCTAACGTTCCATAGCAACAGCTCTGAAGGTCGCTAAAGGCCAAAGATAGGCAAGTAAAGCAATTTTGTTCGTCCATGTCAGGAGTACACTGCACCATTGCGTATATCGTCTGCAAGTTACCAGCCGATGCGTTACCAGCTGCATACTTGCGAAGGGTACCACCAGCCACAGCTTCGTTGCTCAGGTTACCCAATAGGTTACTTAATGCTTGATTGAATTGATCAGGGTTCGGTGCACTCGCTGGTCTGTGTGGACAAGCACGTGGTTCGTTCTCCATCAGCCCGTACATGTCTCGGTTGGCGTACCGCACCAAACAAAATTCAGACCAAGCGGTGGCCGCCTTGTTCCAGGGACAAAATTGTTGGAGCTCGGTTGCGGTGTAGTTGAGGCAAGTGTTGCAACGATCTTGGGTTATGTCACCCCTGCAAAGTGCGATTGCATGAACTTTGTCAGGGCTTTCACCTGCAGACAGATTGAAGAACCCATAATTGAATTCTGTAAGATTGGAGAACTGAGAGATAATGCCATTAAGGTTGGCCTGGTAAGCGCTGTTTGCTGTGAAGTTGCCACTAGTTTCATTACATCTACGCTCTAAATAAACATCATCAACCGAAAGGGTGAGTATAACAAGGGATGGAAGAACCGAATAAAAAACCAGAAGGAATCTTGAAGATCCCATTGCGCCCGTCACAAATTTTGGCCTATTTAACTAATTTATGAAAACACGACTTTCTTTTATGATATAAGTTTTTGGCCCCCTCCCTACTAAAAAATTTTAAAATTATGATTAAAGCATAATATTCAAAAGAATTGGAGGTCAAGCCTTAAGTAACAGATAATATAGAGAATTCATTAAGTATTTGTTGATTGGGTCAAATAATAATATTTTTAAAATTATTATAACAATTGAATTACTCTAGTAATATTAAATACGATTATATAAATATAATAAGAATAAAGTAATTAAAATATGGTATGACAAATATGACATGACAAAAATATGTTATATATGAGTGTTGGACTAATGCAATCAAATAATAATAAAAATGGAGGGGGAAAAAAAAAGAAATGAAGAAGGTTGTAGGTAAGGTACTTTTAGGAAGCTTTCTTTAGGATATAATTTTTCTACTATGATGTAAATGTTATCTTTGAAAATGTTATACTTAAGATATAATGTCTATTCAAAGAATAACGTAATTACACTTTAAGTTTTTCTTAAACACATATGAACAATGAATCAAAAAAGAGAGTAAAAAAAGAGAAATGATACTTGAATATAATTGGATGCAAAGATGTTAGGAGTTGTAAGGTTGCTATAAATAAATGCTAAATGAAATATTTATAAGCACGAACAAGTGTTAGAAACACATTTTCACAATCAATCATATCTTTAGTAAAGAATGACATCTATTAGAATGAAAGAGGATGGCCAACGGATAATTTTTTTTATTTTTCAGATAAAGGATTTGAATCCTCGAATATGAGATTCTATTCTCTTAAGCCAAAATTACATGGAGTACACAATCTTGCAAAGTATTGGAATCATTTCCTCAGAGATTCTGATCCTTTAGGTAAAATTATAATATATTACAACACCGCTCAAATTTTTTTTAAAGAAATTAGAATCTCTTTTCCAAAGGCTTATGATTTACTTACCAACTTCATTTTAAACATAAATACAAACTATATGCATTCAATCCTTTGTAGATCAACTAAAACATCTTGTACACACAAATTTCGTATCAAAACTATGACAAGGAAATTTTGGAGAAATAAAAAAATTATTTATCAAAGTTTGAAGTTAAAATCTCTAAAAATTTTTAAAATAAAAAAATCTTCAGATTCTTTTCTTCACAAAGAAATTCAATTTGAGGATTGTTGGATGATTTAATTTTGAATGGATAAAATCCACACCAATGGTCATCGTTGATTTGGTCTTGAATTAGATTTTTTTTTAAAAGATCTTAGAGACTTAATCTTAACTTAGATTGGTTTCAAGGGTTTTAGTTGCTTGATCTTGAAATTTACTTTAAAGGTGTTTGAGACTTTTTAAATTAAAAGTTTGCTTTTAAGGGTTTTCTAAATTTGATCTAGAAAAACGAGATTGATCTCCTCTCTATCATTGGAGCAAGATAAGAAAGTAATTTTTTTAGAATTCTTTAGAACAAGTATAGCGTTATTTAGAATTTTTTAATTCCTTTAATTCTTCAGAGAAATCTTATAAAAAAATTAAAATCTTTTTAAAACTTTAGAAAGGATTTGAATCTTTAAAGCCTTCTTTTCAAACTTGCAAATTGTGGAATCGTTGTTGAATGACTTAGGGTAAGTCCATTTTTGTAGTGATAGTAAGAAATGGAAGAGAGTTTTTAAATAATATTTTTAAAAAAAAATATTTTTTAATTAATTTATTTTAATTAGAGATATAACTATTTCATTTATCTCTTAATTAATTTAATTTAATTAAAGATAATATTTGATTGGTCAAGTCATGTGTGCATATTTGACTAATTATAAAACAATTAATTATGATGCTATATGATGTCATTATTTCATATGGTACTGTAATTCAATTGAAATTTTCTTATTAAAAAAATTTCAATTAATATGTAGTAATTTGTGAGTGGTTAAAAATTTTGTCATTCTACACTTCTTATCAAAAAATTTTTTATAGTAATATATACTTTAAAATATACATAATAGAGATTATTAACGTATTAAAATTTATATAAATTTAAAATATTTTAAATAAAATTATAATATAATAAAATATATTAATTTAATAAAAATATATAAAATATTAAATTTAATTTCAAGCTAGCTAAATTGGAATTATGTAAGCCATTCATAATTTTGAACAATTCAAGGACTAGAAGCGTTTCAAATTTGTTATTGACGTGTCCAAAAGCAAGTCAAGATGTCAACATATAACTGTAGTCCCCACGACATAAATGCCAAAGCATGTGATTACCAAAGTCCAAATCCATGACCAAAACCCAATATCTTATCACTAGAAATTTGCCTATCAAACTTTGGACGGAGGAAAAATACGTGTGGAAGAAAGAAAAAGTATTTCTTTTTTAAATAAAAGAAAAATTAGATATGAGAAGATTTTTCATTTTCTTGTGGGCAGGTAGCTGCCAATTCACGGTAGTCAATAGGTGTTATCATGTCGAATGGAAACGTTGAAAAGTCTAAGCTTCAACTCAACTTTAAACTCAGATACGAAATCACTTAGATATGTTTGAGTTTAATAAATTTTTTAATAAATTTGTTTATTTAATAAAAATAAATTTAATTATTTATATTTGAGTTTAAATTAGAATTTTTATATAAAAATATTTTTAATTAATTAAATTTAATAAATAATGATATAAAAAACTATGGCTACAAAATAAGACATTAGATTCACATTTAAGATTGAACAGATGCAATTATTTTGTTATTCATTTATTTTGACTTTTATTTTTAGTTAGATACGCACTTCTTACATAATAACAACAAACAAATGGACACATTAATATTACCCAAAAGTTTTAGCGTACATGTTGAGTAGTGATAAGTGACAATCACCCCCTTGTCATGCGGAAAAAAAAAATGTGGAATCGCCACCCAAACTAACAACCCCACCTCATGTGGTGAGATATACGACAAAGTCTTCAACTGCAATACATAAAAGCAATGACGTTCACCGTAATAGGAAATCTAATCGAATTACCAAACACTATCTTGGAGATAGCTCAGTAATTGAAACCTCGTTGCGAGATAATGGTTGTAACTCATTGTTGGACTGGTTGGAAGCTGATGTAAATGAATTGTTGCCCAATGAAGATGAGCTGCCAGATTCAGTGTCGCTCTGCATATCAAACGCTGGTCGTGACGGCACTGGGAGGGTGGTTGAGAAGCTATTCAGCATCACAACAATCGAAGCCATGGTTGGTCTGACAGCTATGTCTTTTTGAACGCATAGCAGTGCAATGTGGATGCATCTCATTATCTCATTTCTTGAACCCTCACCCAATGTGGTATCAATCAAAGTCCATACCGTCCCTTCTCTCCAACTTTTCCATGTCTGACAAGAAATCAACCAGTATTCAATTAAACAATAAAACAGAACTGCTTTAAAATTGACTTTAGTATTTAGAAATCATATACTTACAAAGCTTAGTATGTACTCACTATCCTCCCCATGACGGAAGCTAGTATTTTTCTGGCCACTGATAATTTCTAAAAGTAATACACCAAAGCTGAAGACATCTGATTTTACTGAAAACTGTCCATTAATAACATATTCTGGAGCCATATATCCACTGCATTACAGAAAGCTTCGTTAATACAGTGCATATGTACAATATATAAATTCAAAGCTCTCATTAGGATGTCTTAATACTTACTAGGTTCCCACAATTCTGCTAGTACTGCCTTGAGTTTCATCCTGTCCGAACAACCTTGCCATCCCAAAATCTGCAATTTTAGGAATCATCTCTTCATCTAACAAGACATTACTTGCTTTGAGATCGCGATGAATTATCCGAAGTCTAGAGTCTTCATGAAGGTAAAGGATTCCACGAGCAATGCCTCTTATGATTTTGTAGCGTGTTTCCCAATCTAATTGTGCACGCTTGATCGGATCTATATTATCACCAAAGATTTTAGATCAGTCATAAAGAATATAAACAAATTCCAGGATTTATATAGGTTTTTCATCGGGCATTATCAGTTTTAACATATGTCCTTGTTGATGGCTATGCTGTTAAAAGACATAAAATATACAGAGTGCTATAGTCTTGGAAAACATGAAACGTTAATCTGAAAGTGAATTTAAACCAAAACTTTACCAAAAATAAAATGATCAAGGCTTGCGTTCGGGACAAACTCATAGATGAGAAGCTTTTCTTGTCCTTCCAAGCAGAAACCAAGGAGCCTAACTAAATTGCGGTGTTGAAGCTTGGCCAATAGTACGACCTCGGTCTTAAATTCCATGTCTCCCTGGTCAGAACCCCTAGACAGTCTTTTCACAGCAATCTCTTGTCCATTTGGAAGTTGACCCTGAAAATTAGTAGACTGAACCCTAAGTGACTTTTGCTATATGATACTCGTTGAGATAAAATCATACTACATTCTTTTCTAATAGCAGTGCTGATCTTTACCTTGTAAACAGTTCCAAATCCTCCTTTTCCGAGCTTGTTGTCATCAGAAAAGTTGTTGGTTGCAATTAGAACAGAATCTAAGTCGACTTGCAGGGACTCAGCCTCATGAATCTCATGATCCTCAGCTGCAAAAGGCGCATTGTTTTAATTATACAATTTCTTCAGCATCAGGTCTATGGCCATAGCAGTAGTATACTTACTAAAGTGCTGTTTGTTTTTAGCAGGTGAAATTTATGTGTTTTTTTCATTATATTTTAGTGAATCTAAGTCAACTTAATGTCATAATATTGAGTCAGTCTACTTACTTTCAACTTTTCTGGGTTTCACTTTTTCCAGTGTGTCACTTCTGCGTCTCGTAAGAATGCATATGGAGATGACAGTTAGTATCAGAACACCAACAACTGAAGCAATAACAATAATTACAGTTCGAATTATGTTATTCCCATTTCCTGCAAAACACAAAAATTAGAATTAGAGTATTGTTTTCTCTTATGAACTAACATATAACATAGATAAGCAGATAATAACTTAAGCAGACAATCCCACAAATAATGCGTCAAACAGATATATATATATATATATAGGCAATATCACTTTGAATCTGGTAGGCACGTATTAAACCACAGCTCATTTGGTGGTCTTCTAGGAAATATTCTATTTCCTTTGAACTGCTTAACTTTGTACCTTTTACATGTGACTCATTGTTAGGCAAGCATGATCATTTGATTAACCAACTTTTGAGTAATTGAAAGAAAAATTTATTAGTGAAGGTTTTGACGTTTCCTATGTAATTAGGACGAAAATTATCATTTTTTATGAATATTTTTACTGTTTTGGTACAATCCAACAAAAAAATTCTTCAAAAACGATATTTCTTTTTATCGAAATTTTTTCTGCTAAAAGTCTGTTTGTTTTATAGTGACATCATACATAATATTTCCTTCTCTTTCTTTTGCTATTAAGTAATTTCAAAAGAATTTTGAGCAAGCAAGCTAAGCTGAAGCCAAGAAATTCAAAGAATTTGAATCATCAATATTATAATTCATCTATCATGCGGACAGAGAAATGTCAAACTGCAAAGTTTTAAAGAGATAGCCCCCTTTGAATAAATGAACGGACTAGTGGGTCGAAAGGCTAAGATTCTTCTGTCTAATCTTTTAATATTTCTTAATTCGATAGAAAATTAAAAGAAAACAATAAAATTATTCAGGGGAACTGTTTCCTTTCTTTTAAAAAAAAAAAGAAAAGGCTTTATGGTTTTGTGTGATACTAGGATTTGATACTCAGATTTGAGTGAGAGCCAAATTGAAGGATTATATGCTCACGTATTATATTCAAATATGTGTGGATTAAGAAAACTAAAAAAATCCCCGTAGGTTTGGCAGTACCATGCAACTTAGAGTGAGAAAGTGTATAAATACAAAGCCATTTGCAGGAAATTCAAGGAAACAATTAAATAATTAACCATTTTGCATCCAAAACCTAAAAGCCAAGATACATACCGGTTTTTAATTCTGAATTAAATTTCTTATGCTAAAAGAATCTTTATAATTAAGACGTCAAGATCGATCTTATTATTATACTTAATGTTGACTTTCAATGAAAGAGAAAGATATCTTTTAGTAGAAATGCGGGATTCTTTACCTCCTGTTGGCGTCGGAGAAGTTGTTGGAGGTGGTGGCGGTGACGCCGCAGGCGACGGTAGAGGAACCGCAGGCTGGTTATAAAATTGGTCATCAGACTCAAACCTCAAGACACAGGTTGGTCTAAGAACCCTGCATCCTATCCTTCCATAGCAACACTTTCGAAACTCATCCCTGGCGTGATTTAGACAAGTAGTGCAATTTCTCTCATCCATATCAGGAGTACACTGTACCATAGCGTATACCGTTGGCGAGTTATCAACCGATGCATTACCTGCTGCATACTTGCGAAGAGGACCACCAGCAGCAGCTTCGTTGCTCAGGTTACCCAATAGGTCACTTAATGCTTGATTGAACTGATCAGGATTCGATGCATTCGCCGTGTTGTATGCACAAGTGCGAGGTTCGTTCTCCAGCAGCCCGTACATGTCTCGGTTGGCGTACCGCACCAAACAAAGTTCAGACCAAGCGGTGGCCGCCTTGTTCCGGGGACAAAATTGTTGTAGCTCGGTTGCGGTGTAGTTGAGACAGCTGCTGCAACTATCTTGGTTTAAGTCACCCCTGCAAAGTGCGATTGAGTGAACGATGTCAGGGCTTTCACCAGCAGACAGATTGAAGAAGCCGTAATTGAATTGTGTAAGATTGGAGAACCCAGAGATAATGCGATTGAGGTTGGCCAGGTAAGCGCTGTTTGAGGTGTAGGTGCCACTGCTTTCACTACAGTTATGCTCAAAATAATCATCATCAAGTGAAAGGGTGAGAACAGCGAGGGACAGAAGAAGTGAATAAAAAACCAGGAGATATCTTGAAGATCCCATTGCCCCCTTTACAGTTTTTGGCATATGGAAGTGGTTTATAAATACACGACTTCCTTTTATGGTCTAAGTTTGGTTCAGCCGCCTACGCCAGTCTTTGAACAAGAATCATTCACACTTTATTGCCAGACTGTAAAATATTCAAAATCAATTAGGGGTCATGCCTTAAATTTATTCTTTGAGGTTCATGGACCAATGGTGAAATCACTCAATAGTAAAAAAATTTATAAACTATAATAAATATTGAAAAGATAATATAATTTAAGAAATACATAACATAAGTAATTCATTACGTATTGTTGATTGAGTCAAATAATAGTGATTTGTTTTTTATTTAAAAAATGAGTGAGTTTCAAATTAGTTAAATTGGAATCATGTAAGATTTTAAATTATTCATAATTTTAAACTATTCAAATTCTGAGTTACTTTATAGAATGGATTATAATAGAAACGGTTCAAATGAGTTATTGTCCTGACCAAAAGCAAGTCAACATGTCAACATATTTCTATTGTCCCCACAACATTGAAGCCAAAGAGTATATGATTGCTAAAACCAAGTCTATAACCAAAATTCGAGGCGTTAACATATTACTAGAAATTTGCTTGTGAACATATGAGAGGCTTTTTTATACAAATAATATATATATATTTTTTTATTTACGAAAATAGGCTAAAATCAGATTATTTACCGAAATAGGTCAATTTTTCAATTTAATTGAGAAATCGCCATTTCAAATGG
>JBBYHL010000022.1:4612684-4634824 GCA_038381835.1 Adansonia madagascariensis | reverse complement strand
TTGAGTTTGGGTTATTTTTTGTGTAAAATTTAAAATTTTACATTACATAATGTATTAAAATTTTATCAATATTCAAATAATTTTTTTAACACCATTAACTATTTTTTTTTATATGCTACAATTTCAAAAAGACAAGGATCAAAATACTAAATTTAATAGTATAAAGACTAAGATGTTATTTTCACTATAGAGACTTCTAATAGATTTCTACCATGGAATAACAATACAATATGATTCAAAAAAAAATAATGTGGGAGTTGGCCATTGTCAGTCAGCTTGGACTGAATGGTGCATTGCTGAGTCTGAGTCTGAGAGGTCACGCAATTCAAAGATCAGCATCAGCTAGCTACACACACCGTACCACAATGGTGGCTTTTACACCAATTCATCTAATCCTGCTGCTAGCCATATCACAAAATTCATAAATTTCACAAAACAACCACCTACCTATGCTTTGCTTCAAACCCTTGTTCACATGTTCTATCGTGCGCTTGACTGACGGCCATTAGTTTTACGAAATTGAGCCACTTCATTATTATTCACTCTAGAAACAAGCCTTTCGGAATGTGCCAGCCTCTTGGCCAAATTGACACCGGCCAGATTTAATGAACCATTCTCCTGCTAGATCAAGAAAAACTAAATTGAGTCTAACAATTATAAAAAAAGCGCGTACTGACATAAGCTCAAACCTTAATCTGTAATGTCTGCTTTATTTGCTTCTGTTTACTTGATGCTGCTACTTCAACTGTTTTTATGAGCTCATCCAATTCCGCAACCCTCTTTATCAAATTGCTCTTGTCCATCTGTGGGGAAAAATGGGGGATGCTCTCAAATTTTACCAAGATCGAACGTGTAATATGCGAGGAGAAAACTTAAAAATCTTTAGCATGCTCAAACCTTTAGCATTTCATTCTGTGCAGAAAGCAACTGATCTCTCTGTTGAAGCTGCTCTAAACTCAATTGTGCAGTGAGTATATCTGCATCTTTCCTATTTATTTCAGATAAGCAACTGCAGGACAAAATGCCCATTCAACAACCATCAAATGCAATGAAAATTTTCCAAAACAAAAAAAATGCTTGAAAAGATATGATGCAAATCTTCCAAGCTTAATATAATCTTTTCCCAACCATTTCATTTATTTTTCTTCTCTTGTACATAGTGCTTTGACATATAAAACTTGATTATTTATGTATTCTCGAAGTCTGGATTCAGATTCTAACATTGTACAGGATAAGGACCTACATTAAATTGGCAGAAATAGATTTGAGACTCCTATCGAACCAAAAAAGGGTGTCTCACCTCTCTTTTTCCTCCATGAGATCATTAACCTGCTTTCTTAAGTTGAGAATCTCCTGCTCCTAAAAATTGAATGGAAATGTACATTAGGCCTATAAGTATTCAGAAAAATTATGAATTACAGCTTTGATCATGAATACCTTTGCAAAGAACTCTTCTGCTTGTTGATGAGCCTCCTTCACTAATTTTTGAACCTGGTGCTGATCTATTAAATTCTGGAACATGTAGGCAAGTAAAACGTTTAAATGCGAACTTTGCGTAAAAATATTCATACATTAATAGGCAATAATCTGAATCTTACTGCATAATTAGTCATGTCCAATTTGACGCCAAGTAAATCCCTGATGACATCATGGGTCATGCTTTCAGCTGCAGCTAGCCTAGTGTTTAGCATATATATCTGATCCAGTATAGAATGAGTTAGAAACTTCATGATTAATCACACATAATCCAACTACCAGGGCAGACAGATGTGTGAAAGTGAGCTTAGCTGCCTGTTTCACATGGTGATAGAAGGAAAGATGCTGAAGAAAAGTAATAACTAGACGTCTTTTAGATACAATATGATTTTGCTGGAGAGGTTAAAGTAGAAATTAAATTTATTACTCATTGTATTAATGATAGGCTCAGAAAGTCTCCTTAAAAGGCAATAAATTAAATAAACAATAGACCTCTTTTTGCTGACTAGCTGACACTGCTTCCAGCTCTTCTATACGAAGCTTGGCCGTTGACAATTCTTGATCCTTCTCTGAATTCATTTGTTGTACCAAACTTGAAATGCACCGGAATGGCGAGCTTGAACCTCTGCTTCTTGTTGAGGTCTTCTCATGTTTGTCAGACATTGATACTGTTGAGGTTGAAGTTGGCAGATCTGTTTTCAGTCCACGAATCATGGCCTCCAAGGTCTTGTACTGTTCAAAAAGAGGGGTGAAAAAGATGCAGTATAACAAGTTTGAAAATGAAAGACAAATTCTATAATTGGAAAAGAAGGGAGAAGATCAAAAAGGCTAACAGACCTTATAACAATAGGAGCCTGTTATTACTTTTTGTCCTCTAACTGCATGAAATAACTGGTGTTTTTTTTGTTATGGAATATTTTAATGGCAATCCTTATAGATGACAGGATGTTAAAGTCTTGGACTGATAAGCATGACAGCAAAAGTTTATGTCTTGAGAGTTGAGACTGATGCCAAATAGTAGAACAGCATCCTGCCCCTTTAAAGGATCATAATCCTTTTCTTTCCAATGTGGAGAGAGTAACAGAAGTTTATGCTATGGCATTTCCTATTTTCAAATTGCCCATTATGATATTAAGAAATGGAAGCTCCCTAGAGAATACTCTAAAATCTCACAGAACTAAATACCTGACCAAGAATAGTCCTGCCTTAGAATCTTACATAAAATAGAAACTGGCACAAATACAATTTGTAAACCTTAGAGTTCACAGTGGAGTAAAAACTGATACCTTCCGTTGGTACTGTGATGCCTGGGCTTCAGAATGTAATAAAAGTTCCGAGATGTACTCTTTGCATTGTTTGATCTACAAAGCATTTGAAAAAGTTTTCTAATATACAAGAAAAGGAGATAGTATTATAATAATGTATTCTACTTTTCAAAGTTTATCCAATTGAATCCAGTCAATAGGAAGTAAATTAGGAATCCACCTCCATACTCAGCTCTGCTTTTTCCCTCTCTAGAATTCTTATCTGATCATGTGCCTCATGGAGTTGTAGCAATTTTTTGTGCATTTGCCTGCATCAAAATCTATTTCTGAATACCCAAAAAGAAAAAGCAGCAGAAGAAACAAGGAATAATAATAAGAAGAAGAAGAAGAAGAAAGCGAACAGTGATCTTGACCTAGATAAAAGATCTTCAGTTTGTTCAGCATTTGAGTTGACTGAATGCACAACATCGGTGAAGTTATCTACTTTTGACAATCTATGTTTAAGAGCTTGGAGTTCACGTTCTAATGAATTTCTGATCAACCAGTGCCTCTCTACCTCCTCATCCAATTCATATACCTAGGAGTGACATGACAAGTCAGACCTTTCAATTACAGTAGTAAAGATAATTTAGCAACCATTGCAGCAGCAGAAAGTGTTAGAAGACAAAAGGGAATACAAATATTACAAAGCCAAGTTGCATATTTCCCTTTAAGGAAAATAAAATACTTAACCGTTACTACAATATCTGAACACTATCAGTTCAGCAATGTCAGTTCGTACAGAGATGAAAATTTCAAATTTCTAACCTTCTTCTCCAAGACATTTACAGTAGATTCAAGTTCCTCAACAGAATGCTCAAGGATCTTGACCTCCTCCTCCTTTTGTTCAGCATATATTTTACTTGCCTCTGACTCCTAGAGAAAAGAGAAATCCAAGTTTAGTACAAGGAACACTGCCTACATTATTCGATACTAAAAAGAATAAATCGATACGTACTTGGCGAGCTTCAACTGCGACAGCTTCATTTTCATCAGCCAATGCACGGAACATCTCAAGCCTATCATTTAGAGAGAACATTTCTTCACGGAGTTCATCTCTCTCAGTAGTGACCTTTCTCAACTCCTCCTCAATGCCTTCAACTGATGAAGGTAAGTCCTTTTCCAATGAATAATTCAAATGAAGAATTTCTTTTTCCAATCCTTTTACCACCTCCTTCTGTTCTTCCAATCTTTCTTCAGCCTCAGATTTCTTGAAATAGAGGTCACTTGAAAGCATTCTCATCTCAGCATTTTCAACTAAGAGAGAATCTATTGTTTCTTTAGCCTCCTCCAGATTGGAATTTGATATTAACAGAGCATTTTCAGCATCACTTAGACGATTTTCAAGTTTAGTATGTTGAACCAACAAGTCGTCAACTTGATTTGTTTTCATCTGTAGCTCATGGTGAACTTGTTTCAAACACAGCATTAACTTTTCACTTTCGTCTTTGATTTCCTTGCTATCGGAGGCTGATTCTTGCAACAAGCGAAGATCAAAAAGCAAACCCTCCAACAAAACTTCTTTCCTTTTCAATTCTTTCTTCAGAGAGAAATTTTCATCTATCAAATCATTATGTAAGAGATCTTGGTCTCGATCTTCTAAATGTTTGAGTTGCTTGCCTTCATTCTTATCCACTGTACTTTTCTCATGATAAACCACGTTCTCACCTTGACCAATGGAGTGACTCTTTACTGAAGTATTTAAAACTGAGTGAGGTTCTGGTCTGTGCAATGGATGAGAACGTAATTCATTGCTTAAGTTTAAAGTTTTGTGGATAGAGTCCCCAAAATGGCAGTGATACAGAACAAATGATGAAAAATCTTTCTCCATCACCTCAGAGCAAATATCTTCAAATGATGATCTTGAGTTGCAAATAGTGAAAAGCACCTCCTGACACATAGATAAGACATCGGAGTACAAAACCTTAAACTTTTCCTCAATTTGTCTTTGCATTTGCTGGAAACACCCTTCAAGCAAAGATATTGAGTCAGCTGTTTCAACCAAAGTGTAACGTATTTGATCCTGAAGCAATTCATTCTCTCTTTCTTTCAAACTTATTGAATATCTGAGCTTTTCAAGTTCATCAATCAAGTTTGATTTCTCTACCATCAATTCTTCACTTCCTTGCCTCCATATACTATTCAAAACTTTTGCGTTTTCATTTGCTTTCAGCAATGCATTTAACATATAATCAGCTTCCTTCATGGTTGCATGGGCTTCCTCAAATTTTTTGAAGAAACTTTTGGCAGGACTGGTGTTATCATCAGAAAGTGCCTGCATACCAGAAAAAATTGCCTAGAATCAAAAGTAAAAATTTCTCCTTGTGTTTTATCTAAATATGATATTATCAGATGAAGACGATAGATATACACCAATTTTCCCATTGGAACAACAAAAAAAAGAAAACAAGTTTAGAATTAACACATACCTCTACAATATTATGGCGTTCTGCTTCATCAACCTCCACTGTCAACCCAAAAGAAGGAACCTCTGCAATCATTAAGTTCATTAGTTCCATTTCTGATATATATATATATATATATATATATATATATTTCGTTCTTTCTTTTACAAACATAAAATGAAATCCAGGTCAATATGTACCTTCTGTTTGAGAACATTCTTCAATATCTATCTCATTGAGGATTGTGGTTACCCAAACATATAATCTACGGAAAACATCCAATGCCTTCCACAACTCCTTTCTGAGGCCAAATGTCCCTGAATTTTGAGAGAATTCCAAATCAGATTGAGGTGAGACTTCTTCAAATTTTGTATCATCCACCAGCTCAGTCATCTTCCCACAGCAGTGTGATCCACTCAAATTGTTTTCAGAAGCAGTACTTTCAATGAAAAAATCAGAGCTTGATGTTGAAGAATTAGAACTCCAGCTGTCATTTTCAATCACGCCTTCATCATACGGCAGGTGGACATGCATACTAGCTTTTGTTTTAATGCATTCTTTAATTGATTTAAGAGCTTCATTTCCCTTGGCAATTTCACCTTTTATTTGATGTAGAAGGTGACACTTCAAAGACTTAGCTGCTGCCACTGATTGCAATTTGGTTGTAGAAGTCTGAAAACGTTCACAGTTCTCTTTTAGTTCAAAAAATTTACTCCTCGTGTCAAGAATTTCTCTTAGCAAATCCTGAAGCAACTCCTTGTAAACTGAACAGGCTTCAAAAATGTCTGTTTGGAGGGTGGATAATTGGACTTCTGCATCTTCATAAGATTTATTAATAACATTCTCAGTCTCCAATATTACTAACTCTGCCAGCTCCACTTGAGCCTCAAGATTATCTGTAGTTAGAAACTTTACATGAGCCATCGTCGCAGCCATCACATCACTTTGCATTCCCTCAGAAGTGGTTTGTGTTAGGATTGGAATGTCCACCTCAGCATGATCTCCATAAGCAGCCTTGTCGCGATCAGCAAGCCATTTTGCGATCAAGAAAGCAGCCGTAGCTCGTTTTTCTGCCATGATAAGCTGATCCTCCTTAAATTTGAGTTCATTCGCTAGAACTTTTTCCAAGTCTGTCTCATCATTAAATAAGATGCTTAATCGGGCTGCCTCATCCGTTTTTACATCACCATTTGATTCCTGAAATTCATTAAAGGCAATTGTTGCTCCCTTCAAGGAACTTAACTTCATCTCCATTTCCACTATCATCCTCTGTGCATCTTCCAAGCTTCTCTGCAGAAGTAGAATTCTTTCTTCTTTTTCAATGCAGACTCTAGCAGCCCTCTCAACATTTTCACCAACCCAAATACTAATTTGAGGAAATGAACAAGCAATGTTTTCTATCTGCCGAGAGGCATCTTTGAGGGATTTAGAACCATCTAGAAGGAAGCTAGTAAGTTCTAAAGTTGCCCTTTCCCAATCTACACAAATTGACTTTATTTCTTCCTCTTTAGCTGTGATTTTATCTCTTAGCCTCGTATTTTCTTCAGTAATGGAAGCTAGTCTCCCATCAAGTTCTAACTGAAGTGCAGTAGCCTCTTCCTGCAAATGAAGGATTGCCCCAGCTGTTTCCATTTCAACCTGTTCACGCACTAAATCCGCTTCATGCTGGCAAGATAATTGTGATGCTTGAACCTGTTGATATTTACAATTAAGTAATCTGGAATCCTCTAGGTCTTTAGTCAATCTATCCAACTTGTCTTGTAAATCTTTTGGATCAATGAGTTCACTCTCCATGACCAGGCCTTCCTTCTTAGATGCTAAGTGATCTTGCTCAAGATGGTGAATTTTAAGTTTATGAACAGATTCACTTTCCAGCTTGTCTTTATTGCTTATGATTTCCATGTATCGTCTGTTCTCTTCCTGCAGATGCTGCAGCTCTTTAAATAGATGGATATGCTCAGCTTCCATTGCCTTAATTAACAATCTTGCATCTATCAACTCCCTTTGAATGACACTATGTTGCATAACTGAAGAAACACTTATATTCTGCCCATTTTGATTTTCTAAAGCCACATCATTTTTCTGGGGATAGGATGCTATCTCATCTCCGGAGTCACTACCAGCTGATATAGTTTCAACCTGTAAGATAGTTGCCATTTGAAAAGTAAATGTTAAATGATAAAAAATTTGTTATATATAATACATATCTATGCTTCTGTTGTGCAAGCTGGTGCATGCATCTACATGTGAGCATAGATTTGCCTTGACACAAAACTTACAATTGTCTTTCTCTTCGATGCATCTAACTGTACTTTTATCCTTATGCACAAAAGAAAACAAAATCTAAATGCAATGGCAAGATACCAATTACTCCTAAAATATGTCATTAATAAATTAATATGAAGCAAAGGACAAAACTTGATTTTTTTTTTTTTTTCTTACCAATGAATATTTATCTGTTTGCCTGTATTCTTCCTCATGATCCTTGGAGGGAGAATCAGCAACCTACAAAGGATGGAACTTGTGTAAGCTACCTCAGGACATAGATTAATCTGTCTCACCCCTTCATTCACTAGTTCATAGTTGTTCTTACAGAATCAAAAGCTGGTTGACTATAGTTCAAGTATTTTCTCAGTTCCATTTGCAACTCTTCTACTTCCCTGAAGACATAAACCTTTAATGAGATTGCATGAAACAGAGTAGGAAATACTTCTTCAAAGAAAAGACAAGTTAAAGCGTTATTGTAGGCAACCACTCAATTCGCAAGAAAGAGTAAAAAGAGAAAAAATAACACTACGAAAACTGTAGGGCTGATATGCCCAATACTCATTAAAACAAAAGTATAATTTGGGCACAGATTAGGCAAAATGATAAAACTACAAATAATTTGTTTCCATTCCTTTTCAACAATTTCTGTTATCATGAACATAGAATTAGAGAGACACTGCCAAGGCCTTCATTGTCAACCCACTAGCAGCCAAGGAGAAAAATAAGTCCAACACAAGCATTGCGAACCAACAAGCAACACCTAGGATAAAATGCATTAATTTATTAAATACCTCATTAGCTTGGAATTCATATTCCTGCAATCTTCCAGCTCCTTCTCAGTGTTCCCATCCTGTAATTCATAAATCATCAGTTTGGAATCAATATAAAGATAAAGTACAGATCAGAAAATACCATTCATAACATAAATAATATTATTGTGCATTCCAACCTGATTCTCATATCTAGAGGAGAATCTATTCTTTCCTTCGAGAACGTCTTGAAGCTGCATGTCAAGAAAAAGTTTCAGTCTGTTATCACCAGCCCCAAAATCAAACTTTCAGTAAAATTACTCTCCCCAAACCTGGTCCCGGAGTTCTGAAATTTCACCCAGCAATGTTTTTCGCCCTCCTTGCTCATAAAAATTTTGGAATCTGGCATAAAAATATGTAGAGTGAGTCACTGGAATCAACAGAGTGGACAGAGTGACAATAAGAGGTTTACATTTGTAGCTGTTCGAGAAGTCTAATATTCTCTAAAGCAAAACGTGTCAATTCTGGATTTCTATCAATCTTTGTCCGAAGCAATTGAATCTCTTCCTTCAAAGCTCCATTTTCCTCCATGAGATACTCCTCAGTTGATACCAGGCCAGTTGCCAACAATTCAAGATTTTTTATCTTCTCCTCCCGAAACCTAAGCATCATTTTAGTACGCTGAACATCCTCTTCCCTTTGACAAACCTGCAAGAAATGGCTTGACAATTAAGAAACCCCATATAAACAACTGTTCATGTTACTGCTTTATCAGAATTGATAAAAGAATTCTTGGAGAACATCACTTATAAAGAATTGAGAATTGATCCTTGGAATACGACATACCAAGCGGTTTATTTGCTCAATTTCTGCTTCCAATTTCTGGATTGCTGTTTCTGCCATCTTTTCTCTCCTTAGGGAACCGGCTAAAGTAGCCTCCATGCGTCTCATCTGCTAGAAATTTACTAGCAATGATTAAATACAAAAATTCTCATATCAGCCTTAGGAAGCAAGTTAATGAAATGGCCATAAAACGTGACCTTATTCTTGTGGATGTTTTGTATCCTACAATCTGCCATTTTTTCTCCGGTGTATTCATTTTTTGTTGAGTAATCTCCCATTTTCAATTCTTCAAAACTTGGCAGACAGCAAGTTGGAGAGTTTGGGAAGTTATGATGCTTCAGCAAGGAGGATAGCTGGCCCTAATTGAGAAGATAAACACTCCTGATTTGCTATTTTAGAAAATTGAGGAAGAAACAAACCGTAGCTAGCCCATACCTTTAATTGTTCGATTTGTCGCTGCAGTGCATTAACATCACCTGAAGCATCTTCATTCACTTTAGCCTGGAAAAAAGAAATAGGTTAACAAGAACTCCAACGATTGGTAACTTTCCTGGGGCATACATGCAAGACAGAAAAAAATAGATATAAGCAATTTTGATTTCTTAAGCTGCAAGCATATGAAGTACATACATTATTCTGAATAAGTTTGGCACGCCGAGCAAACTTCAGTGTGCTTAGAGTTTCATTTGCCGCACTGCAAAAGACAAAGGAACCAAGTTACATAAGAAGAAAAACAAAAAGAGCCACGACAAAAAGTTTTATGTTACCCCAAAGAAAAATTTATTGCTAAACAGACCAAATGGATGGGCTGACATTTGCAATTATTGTTGTTTTTGAGTTTCCTCCTAGTGAATCCTGCATACAATACATTCATTAGTTGAAACCTTTAAACGAGGTATCCAGACAATGGAATTATGTTCAATTGAAAGCTTTAATTATCTAACCTGAAGCAGAAATGTCAGCCGAGAATCTCTGTACGGAACATGTCTATGTTTCCCATGTGCCAGATCCACCAGAGACATTATTACAAGGCTAAAATGATGAAAACAGCAGACCAACAAGTAAATACATGGCACACAGACCTTCTGTTTAGAATACACTAAAACTGAAAACACAAAAACAAAACTACTGGATTTAGTTTGAACATAAGATTTGTTCATAATAAGTACCATCGTATACTCAAATTAGGCTTTCATTCAGGATATACTTTTATCATTAAGATAAAATCCACAAGTTGGCTTGCAAATACTCATTGATAAATCATCTACATTGTAGCAATTTGTGAGCATTTTCAGCTTGAGAAATCTTAACTGCGTCCTTGCTCTCTACCTTACATTTAAAGTAGCTTGGCAATCAAAATTAATCTCAAGAAAAAGCCAACCAGTGAAAATTTAAATCATCCCTTACTGGAAACTGTATTTTTTATGTTTTTGTGAATACCATGGTGGCTTCAATCACCAAGAACATCAATGTGCACAATAATTTTTGTGGGATTATCATGTATAGAGGCATCCGTGAGAATTAATTGCTTCCAATCTGGAAGAGAGGGAGAAATAGAGTGTAAAGTTATTGACATAGGGGCTCAAGATCTGGCCTAAGAATCATGTCGAAAAGACTCCATGTGAAATCTGGTTTGAAACTGCCTCGCTGGCAGCTGAAGAACAACATCATGTGATGCCTTTGCACATTCACCAAAATAAACGAGTATGAAATAAGAACATAGAAATTAGAAAAGATATTGTAGCATTGCATGGAATATGTGCAACAAAAATGTTAGGAAGCTGCAATATCTTCAGACCAACTACACAGAGTAAAAGATCTGAGGTTAATTACCCAAGAGTTGACAAAGATTTGTTTATGTTTGCTGCTTCTTTCAGGCGATCTCCTTCCGCACCGGAGCTCTTCTGCCTAAACTTTTAAGCAAATTATTTTGGCATTCAAAAAGGAATTAATAGAAAAAAAAAAAAAAAAAAACTGATTCCGTAAGCATAGTTACCTTTCAGAACCAGCTAAATCCACTAAATTTAACCTTGCGAATCTGAAATGGGTCATAGAGTCTTTCTCCCAATGGCTTTCGATGATACAAGTGAAAACACTATGGGATCGGCTGCTCTCGCTGTTCATGTTGGTGGCTGCCATTCTTCTGTTTGCAGCACCCTGCATGCAGCAAAATCAAAAGTTGGAGCATCAATTTCACTCTCTCTAATCTCTTTATAAGGTAAAGAGCAAAGAAGTACAATTTTTCACAATATATATATATATATAGTTACCTGCAGCAGAAGCTTGAGAATATCATCAACATTCCGCACATTATATTCCATAAGATTTTCCACATATACGCCTTTCTTCAAGTCTTCTCTGAGCTACAGCAGTGAAATCAGCTTTATGACTAAATATAGTACAATGCCTGTGGATTACCAAACATAAATCAAAAGGAAAATTTTTCAATTACTTGCAGATTAGTTGATGAAGGATCCAGAAGATCAGTTATTTGCTCATTATATATTTCTAGAAAGGAACATTTGCAACTGAACCTCAATTTCTCATCCTTCCTGCTCTCTTCTTCCTACACATGCAAATTTGAATAAATATTTTCCGCAAAAGTATAAAAATAAAGTAATTTAACAGAATGGGGAATAACATTCTCACCATTCTAATCCTTGAAAATAAATATTCAAATATACGAGGAGTTATTCCACAATCATCGCTGAGCTGACCTTCCACCTCATTTATCTCACCCATCATAGTATACGTTTTGCCACTACCAGTCTGCAGGTAAAAAGTTTCAGAAGGCACAATACTAATCCCAATAGACATTCACTGCCAAAGGATAGTACTCTGTTAGAAAAAGCCTTAAAATACAAAAACCTGCTGCATAACATACCTGACCATACGCAAACAAACAGCTGTTATACCCAGACATGCAATTCTCCACCATGGGTAGCCCAACTACTCTGAACAGCTTGTCCTACACCACATTCAAGCAAATGTCCACATAACTCTACATGCAAATTACACAGAATACTCATTTTTAATAGAAAAACGAGATTACTTGGTGTCATGTTAAAATGGAACCTGTGATATGGTCTCGCAAGCTACATGATCAAAAGTAAATCTGGTCTCGGAATGTCCAAGCCACAGTAAAGTTTGTGCGCTCTCTTGCTTCAAACACCGACCGTACCCTTGTGAAACCCTCTCCATCGCACTCAGTGGCCGAATTCTTATCAACACCTGAGAGTCAACATGAATAAACAAATAGAAATAGTAACTGCAAAATTAAACGATACTTAAACGACAAAGCATGCACAATAACCTGCACATTGCGATCCCTCCAAAAGTAAGGATCCTCAATGAGATCGAAATGTGGAGCTTCAACCGAGAAATTTGAATCATCGATCATCGAAATCCCTCTCGAAACCCTAGAAGAGGAACTGGAGCTCACTCCACCTCTTCCTCCGAAAGCTTGAGCAACTCTACTGGTAACAAAAGGTCCTGCACCACCACCGAGCGAAAACCGCGGAGCACTCCTTGCAGGAGAACTCTGAGCGGAGTTAGGCTCTGAATGCAGCTTCCCATGGCGAGTTGTAAGCCTCGGGGTTTTATGAAGTGCTCTAGTAAGTTCTGATTTGTCTTTGGAATCAACATCGTGTTCATCATGATTTTGCGAGTATTTCTGGTATTGAGACGGATCTGGAATTGAGTTGAGAGGAGTTCTGGGAGGCGGGAAATGAGCTGAACTGGAGGAGGTTTCGAAGTCGTTCTCGTTTGCATTTTTAGAGATGAATCGAGAGCTGGAAATGTCTCTCGACATTGTTGAACGTCGAAGATCCAATCACCAAAAAAAAAAAAAAAAAACCAATTTAATCACAGTCAAAATATAGAAAAGCTCAATTCCTGGCTCTGGATTTAGGATTCGTAGTGATTATCAATGACACAGTAGCAAGCGTCCAAGTGAGAGAGTGTAAAAACTAAAACGCACTGCTTGAACAGAGCTTGAGCGGAAAGAAGAATAAGGGCCGCTCTTTTTTTGAAATTGAAAAAAACTCTTTCTTTTCTTCTTCGGGGAAATAGCTTAGTTTACTCCAAAAAACCAAAAAAAATTCAAAATTTCACGTTTGAAAGGAGAAAGAGTCCTGTGGGCTTGGAATTCAAACATTGCTAATCGGTTAATGGGTACAAATGGGCCACAAATTTTAGTAAAAAATTTTGAAAAAAATAAAAGTGATTGAGATTTAAAATCCAAAATATGGGCCACCCCCAACATCAAACCTTATCATTATGAAAAGGAAATCATAATTTGGTCTGCGTTTTGATTTTGATTTTGAATGAAAGTTGGCGTTTTTTGAATTTGATGATGATGATGGATGGACGTGGTAGTAAGCAAAATTAGGAGTATAGCTTTCTGATTTTGAAACCAAAAGTTATTATTAGTAAGTAAGAAGCAAAAAGGATGAGATTTGATTTCAGACATAGAAAGTGGTTCGGTCATCTCATCTCATCATCATAATGCGCGCCCCTATTTTCTTTTGCTGCTGCAAATCTACTTTTAATTCTAGACACACAACTATTTTACTTGCGTTATTCAACAAATTGCTCATCCCTATTCCAATATAACTGCTCAAATATATTTGAAAGCACAGCATGCACTTTCAGGCTTACCACATATATTCCTGTTAATCGCTGGCTTAGCTTTTACATTTTATTTGAATGCACTCCAAATTTCCTTGGCCTCTCACCGCTCATACGTCTCAAATAGGTTTCTACACTCCTGTTGACTACTTCAATCTATCTGACTGAAGGTGGTATGCTGATGACAATCGTTCACTTGGTTCCCAACAGTCTAAAGAGTTCTTTCCACAAATGCACCAAGTAAAATTTTGTCCGTACAAGAGACTATGCTTTGAGGGGACACCATGGAGCTTATAGATGTTATCAAGAAATGCCTAAGCCAAAGTTAAAGTAGAGAATGGATGTGCTAGAGCTATGAAATAACTATATTTACTAAGCTTATGTCCAACCATCAGATAACAATCTTCCCACAGGAATTAGGAAGCCCGTCTATGAAGTCAATGGAGATGTCAGTCCACACTGCCTTTAGAACAAGTAAAGGTTGTAAAAGGTTGGGGTAAGCATACGTATCATATTTAGTTTGCTGGCAAATAGAGCATGAGCTTACAGATTCCCTTACCTTCCCCATTTAATCTTTTCCAATAGACATTGAAACAATTCTCTTCATAGTAGCATCCATTCTTAAGTGGCCACCGGTAGCTCAGTAATTAAAGTGTTCAAGCAGATCACCCCTCAATTGAGAATCCTGTCCAACAACCAACTTCCCTTTTCTTCTTAATTGACTGGACTGCCAAGAGTAATGAGAAAAACTATTACTGCCACTCTTGAGTTTGTGGATGAGATGAGCCAATATTGAATCATTTGACCAGGAAATTTTATCCTGTCAATGAGATTGCCTTGGAGAACAAATGTAGCACATAGAAAGCGATAGGCCTCCTAGACAAGGCATGCCACTGTGTCAGTGGATCCCTTTGGAAAAAATAATTCACAGCAAAAACCGATCAATTCAATCACCATCAACAGCTAAGCAGGGGTATTGACCTTTTTCTCTAGCAAGAACTTCAGACTTTGATGTTCAGTCACGATTTGGAAGTGCTCACCAGTCAAGTAGTCTGTCCACTTCTTAATTGCAAAAGTATAGCCATCATCTATTTTTCATAGAGTGATAAAGCTTCGTATGTTATTGACGAAGCCTTACTAAAATACGCAACTAGGCTCCCTTCCAGCTCAATGCAGCATCAATGCGAGTGACTGAAGCATTGGATTCAATCAAAAATTTCTTGTCTAAGTCAAGAATTTCTGGTACCAGTGCTTTGACCATGGGTTGCTTGAGTTGCTGAAATGTAGATTGAGCTGACTGTGACCAATCAAAGGCATTCTTCTTCAACAACTGAGGGAGAGGCTTTGCAATAGAAGCCTAGCCTCGGATGAACATCATTCAATAACCTGCCAACCCAATGAAGTCTCTTAATTCTTTCATAAATTTAAGAGTAGGCCAAATGATCATACAATCAACCTTTTTCTCATCCATCTCCACCCCTTGAGCTAATGTCATGCCCTAAATATTCAATTCTCGACGCAGCAAACTCATACTTAGAAAATTTAACAATTAACTTTTTTGCAAGCAAAATATCAAAGACTTATTGCAAATGTGCAAATTGCGCTAAGTAGTTAGGAGATTGTCTAGGATTCGATTCTCAACACAGCAAACTCATATTTGAAAATTTAATAATTAACTTGTTCGCAGGTAAAATATCAAAAACTTGCCACAAATATACAAATTGCGCTAACTAGTTAGGAGAATAGACTATGATGTCATCAAAGAAAATTAGGGTAAACATCCTAAGAACTGGCTGGAATATGTCGTTCATCAAGCTCTTAAAGGTTGAAGGAGCACTGGTCAACCAAAAGGCATTATTAGGAATTCATATTTACCCTGATGAGTCCTAAAAATAGCCTTGTGGATATCTTGCGCTGGTATCCTGATTCAAAATCCAGCTTGGAGAAACAACAGGCACCAGCTAGCTCATCAAGTAACGCTTCCACTAAAGGTATATGAAACTTGTCTTTAGTAGTGAATTTGTTGAGCTGCCTGTAGTTAATACACAATTTCAAGGATCCATCTTTTTTTTTTTTTTTTATAACTAATTGCACTGGCAAAGAGCTAGTGTTAACTCTAGTTATTCTAGCTTTCTTCGTCTTAAATATCAACCTTTCTATCCCATCTTTTTGAATGGAGTACTTGTAAGGTATAAGCATGATTGTTAACCTTCGTCTTTCAAGGGAATCACGTGGCCATGGAGTTTTTGAAGTGGTAATCCATATGGAACTTCAAACTACACAGTACTGACATAATAGTTCCTTAGTGGTTAGGGGAATTTGTCTACATCCAGCTGTTCATGTTGTAAAGATTTGGGGTGACTATCCCTTACTTCTTTCATGGGTATATTATAGGTTCCTATTGCTGCCTTACCAATCTTGAAAGATATCTCAACAATTTCAGCCATCATTTCTCGGAGAACAACGTGTTGATCTTTAATAGAGAACTACATTGTCAATTTCCAAGAGTCCCACGGAATTGGAACTAGGCCTTGGAGCCATTCAACCCCTAATACTATCTCGCAACCCAGGAGAGGTATAATTAAGAAATTTGTGACCTATTGTAGACTTTAGGTCTCCTAGGAAACTTGCCTGCAAACTGGTTGGGCCTTTATGTTTTCTCTATTGGCCACAACAACCTTAACTCCATATATGGGTTGTGCCTTACACCCCAACTTTTAAATCACTCCTTGATCCAGGAAATTAGGTATGCTCCCTGAATCAACTAATATGATCACCTTCTGCTCCTTCACTTTGCCTGTGATGCTCATTTTTTAAGGCTTTTAGTTCTAAAAATGGCATGCAAGGATATAACAGGCATGTCTGGTTAGTCTCAAGCTCTTTAGTAACAGTATCATCAATGGACTCCAAGCTCGAAATATTATAGATATAATAATTTTGCCATTAATTTATATACTCATAAATTTTATCAAAATTGATTTGTTCATCATGATAATATATAACCTAATGTTATCGGAATCTTCTTACGAACCGAAAGTCAACAACTAGTATTAGTATTTGTAGCTGCCAGCATGTATTCAAATGAAATTTGTTAAGAGAATAGTTGACAATTTTTAAGTTGACCCAACTTGTTTAATATGAATTTGGCTTATTTAATATGACCCAACTATATATATATTTGGCAAGAACATGTTTATTTGAACCAACCAGGGAGAGAATTCTTCAATCATAATTCATAATATTAGTATGCATGCGCTATATACACCCTCATCATTGATGGAACATTCTTACTTGTTAGGAAAGAACAAGGTACAATTACACTTCCTACTTGCCCCGATTAAACTCCTCTCATTATGCAATGTACCTAGTAAGCCTATGCGTTGCATAGGGAAAAAGCAAAGCAAATAAAGCCTATTATCTTTTTCGCTTTTCCTAATCCATCTATAACTCGGATATTTTTGCCAATATTTTCTGAAGTTTAGCCCAATATTAGATCTAGGTCCATGACTTCCGACATCAGCAAAAAGTCACTAAAGAGAGTTAATTGTCGCAAGTGACAGGTACCACTGCCAGACTCATACACGCATCTTCTAAAATATAAAAGAGACACGAGATAAGTTTCAAGATACAAATCATACATTTTGTAATTATTCTTTCTTTCCTTTTACGACCTCTTTCAAATACTTAACTAGCTTATACATCGAAATTTAAAGCATATCCCTTTTATCGTTTGCTCATCCTTAACAGGGATATTCCTTTCAATCCAGCTACTTTCTACCGAGAAAGACGTCAGTACTTGCGCCGTTTGTGGAACAACAATCCCATTCCCGCTATGGGCATCTTCACCCACTCTGACAAATACCGCCACAACAGCTGCCGCTTCTTTGGCCATAATTTTCCTTGCCTTCAACACCATTGCCTCTAACCTAGCCCGCCATCCCATTTGAATCTCCATCCCACCATTCGAGATGTTTGTTCAGCACTTGGTTACTATTAATTAATACGACGGAGGCTTTCTTGCCATGTTCTTAACCACTCCAAGCCTTTGTCCACACTAGTGCCATCCCAATAGCTTGCAGCCTTTACTCAACTACAGTTCAAACCCCCCCTATACTATTACCAACCACCAACACTACCCCGTCAGTCACCTTCACTATCAATGTAACATTGCCAAGCACCAGCGAAACACATGGGTTTTACACATCCCCCCATCTTTCATGTCGAGCCCTACAGCTCGCCCACCTATATTCTCCCAAAGCATGGCATATTATACAACCCCGCGTTGGACGATCATTATTACCAACTAATGGCCCATGTCCAACTCTTACAGTGCCGAAAGAGCCACACTACATCAATATCATGTTTAAATCCCGTTCAGCTGGGAATTATAATTCGTCATTAAGGCACTCTCAACAAACAAGGTCTGGAGATGGATGCACGCGGCTTTTCCCTTGTTTTGGACAGTGACTGTTTCCAAAGATTCGAATTCGTGGCAAAACAGATGACAAGAATAATTGTATAACCAAAAAGAAAAATAATAATAATAAAGAGATTAAGGAATGACTTTCTCCTTCTCCTTTACAAATTACAAGGGGAGAAAAGAAAATTCTCCTCATATAAATTGGATAATTGAACAAAATGAAACCCTTAGTCAAGTTACAGCAGCTACCTATTAGCATCATTAGGCCACATCCTTCTGAGTTCCATAATCAAACTCATCAAAAGTCTAAAGGCTATAGTATTACCATCATTTGCCATCCCCTCCTTTTTTTTTTTTTCAATGCAATGACAAGTTGCTCAAATTTTGACATTAATTCAAAAGACTACAGGCTATCCTTCATTCCACGTCTAAAATGCCCTCCGATGATTTTCAAAAAAAAAAAAAAAAAAAATTGAGTTCCCAGGATCAGATTCCCCTGGACTTGGAGAAGTGCAAATGTCAAACTAGTGCCTCCTCTATAGAAGAACATCACATGTTCTTTATAGATAGCCTCTCTGCTAAAAGGACAATAAAAAAAGAGACAGATACATTAGCCAATGCTGAAAAATGCTTTGAACAAGCTGATCCAGAGCTGAAATCAACCATCATAACTAATTATTCCCTACAAATATGTCTTATACTACTAACATGTTACTCTTCTGAGACGGAAAATTCTATAGTAAACAATAATAAAACATTTCACCATCCTTTCGTCTTCCGCTAATTTGTTTGGGGGAGAAGAGGACAGGTGGAGGAGAGAACTTGGAAATAATATCAGACTGATTTCTAAGGTCAATCAGACATTGGTTGTAAGCAATATGAACCAAAATAGTTTCTTTCAAGGTGACAGGGAAAAGACAATCCTTTCCAATAAAAAGATCATAGATGTTAGAAACATTCAAATGCCATTTTTTTTAATGGATAAAACATGAAGTTGCTTCAAATTACTGTAACATGGCAGGGTGCAAAACAAAAACACATACTTGCGGTCAAGTTTTGGATAGCCAATAATTAGAAAAAGATAGCAGGAAGGTTAACATACTTATCAGTTCATAGGTAACAATCATTGTAGTTCCATAAAGTGACATATTTAGGAACCGGGGACCAAACCCTCTGTAGAAACCCCACCATCCGTCTTCCTTGAGGAGTGTCTTCGTAGTCTTCAGTACTGATGGTCTTTCAACACCATAATCATCCATGACCTTGGATAAAAAAGGCCAAGGACGATCAGTCATAACATTTCAATTAAAAAAAAAAAAAAAGCTGCATCATACCCAAGATAGACAAAGTTCATATCTCTCTTCATTTCCCTATGAAGGATGTATCAATTGAATAGAAGTAGACAAAATGTTACCTGTAGCCGCGTCTTTACGGTGTCAATAGGAGTGGTGATAACAGAGGAACAAGCACCGGCAAGCATTCCTGCTGTTGCCTGTACGGTCACCATCTCCATATGAGAGGGCTTCTTCTCTGCATCATCTCTATAACCCAGGCTCCTAAAAAAATCAGCATCCTTTTAATAATACTTCAGTTGGAATAAGCATTTCAATATAACAGTTAATGCTGGTTCTTTGGCAATGCTTAGTTTACCTCCAAATCATGCGTTGGGCAGCACCATAGGCCCCCCACCAAAGTGCAGATGCCGGGGAGTTAGTCACAGCTGTTAACCCAAAACCTCTATACAATCCACGAAATCCTTCAGCTTTTATCACTTTACGTACAACATCAAAAGGGTCAGTGTAAAATGTTGCTCCAGGCAGCCCTTGCACCATAAGTCTCTGACATACCTGAGAATGCAACATTTATTAACAAATAAACTAGGAAATGAAATGATAAAATAGTTTCCTTGATCTCTCGGCTCTTTGACCATTTCTTTTCTCCCGTTCAAATGATTTTTATTGTCATTGGATGTCTAAACTACTTAATTTTGCCACGTTTATAATTAAAAGCTAATAATTTCAAAGGTTGCAAGATAAAGAGAATCGAATTACCTACCACTTCCAATGGCACAAAGTACAAGGAAGAAATTAAGCTTGAAAACATGCCTGCCACTCCATTTGCAAGACCAATACGTGTAGTTTCACGCATATTCAGCCCTTGGGTATATTTCAACATCATATCTTTTGACATTTCAAGAGATGTCAGAGCCAGAACCCTACCAGGCAATGCTCCAATTGCAGAAGTTCCAAAACCTCGAAAAATGCCTGCGATACCATCGTTCCTCAATATATGCTTAAAGACGACCATTCCAGGCATATGAGCGAACCGAGAATCAGCTACTTGCATTCTAGTCTTAACGACAGCGGTTGGATGTATTAACGCTTGCTGTGCAGTAAAAAGGATAGCCCCAATAACATGAAATCGTGTCTTGTCCAACCTGAATTTAAGCACAACCCAAAAGCAGAAACCCCCCCAGGAACCATTTAAACTATTAGCTTGATTTTTGTTTTTCTTAAAAAGCTTAGTTGAAAGTGTTTGATTACCTGGCCCAATTGATCTCAGTATCGGCAAGGGATAGCTCTCCTGGAGTGACCGTCTCAGCGTCCAAAGCCATAGATTGTGCTGTGAACTGTCTCCAGTTGGACTTCCTTTGGTTCAGTTAGGCGTTTGTAACTAAAAAGGCTTTGTTGTTTGGGTTACCGGACAACAGCAATGGCAGAGTAGAGAATTTTATTTGCTTTGAGCTGGCGGTTGGGGAAGGAATGGGAAGCAAAAGAAGAGGTTAGAAAGTTCAGAAATGTTTGATTTAAAAGGTTGAAGGGTTGAACTTGAAGCGGTGGAAGCAAGCTTTTTTTTCATTTAAAAAGTATAAGGTCGGCTGAGGCCGGGCTGCACGGGAATCAAAAGCGTACGATTTCCCTCGTATTTTGGGGGAAAAGAAAACACTGGCGCTTTCCTACAATTTTATTTATTTATTTATTTATTGCTTGATTTTAATATTTGGCTTTAATGAAAAGAAAAGAAAAGAAAAAAAACCATTTACGTCAATTATTTTTGCTTGCCGTACACCTCTTCTGCTCTCGAAGGGTAGAGAAGAGATTTAACACCTATTTGCTTATTCTATTAAACGATCGATTACGATTTTATTGTTTTAAATTTTAAAATAATTATTTAATATTTTATTAATTGAATGGTTATTATAAATTTGAGTAAAATATAAAATTATTTTAAAATATTTAAATTTTTTATTTAAAATTTAAAATTTAAAATTTTTTATTTTATTGAATCAAATTATTGATATACTATTTTATTTTATTCTAACTTTATTTTATTCTCATAAGATAATTACTTCATTACAGTTATATTTTATTCTAATGAATCGAACATACTTACTGGATCGAACGTTACATCCAATCCAAATCAACATGTGTTATATTTAATTCTTTGTCTAATTTGATCTGATTTAAATATGATAATTTATATAATCGTTTTATATTTATATATTTTATTATTTCATAATTATGTTTAATATATTTTATATTTATATAAATTTTGATAATTTAATAATTTATATTATATAAATTTTAAAATATTTATATATTTATATTATTGTTATATTTTTTTTATTGTGTACAATTTATATAAATTAAAGAATTATTGTTTCATACGTGATACCGATATAAAAATGGTTGTTGTTGTTTTTTTTTTTTTTTTTAATTCTCATGTAAATAAGAAAGGAAAAAGGGTTTTACTTGAGGTTTGCTAATTGACGGAAGGCTTGTCTTTTTCGTTTTGGCAAAAGGCTTGTCCCTTTTTTTGGCAAAATGCTTTGTGCTTCTACATGAGTAGCAAAATGGGTATGTTTAGTGTTTATGAATATAGAAATGTAGAAATATATAAAATTGTTTTTTATAGGATTTGTTTAGTAGGATGGAAAAAAATTTATAAAGATTGAAAAATTGGTGCAGAAGAAAAATAAAAAGATAAAAGAAATTTGCTCTTTTCGGTAGGAAAGATAGAAAAGTTAAAAGAAAAATAATTTTCTT
>JBBYHL010000022.1:4542132-4558546 GCA_038381835.1 Adansonia madagascariensis | reverse complement strand
CCTAAAAGCTAAGAATTTAATTAAAAATATTTTTAATTAATGAACAGAGAGTACTAAAATAATTTGATAAATTAGCTCAAATTGTTTGAATAGGTTTATTCAAATGAAACAAAGGATTATCAAGTGATGTTGGCTATATTTATTTAATTTCATGCTTCTACTATGGTTATGTTAACATGAGGATCTTATAAAATAATTTCAAACTTTAATGAAATACTAAAATAAATAGAGTAAGGTTAGACTAGTCTAGAAAGGGTTTGCTTGATATCTGGTCGACATAAAAAAAAAGAAAAGAAATATAAATATGAAATATATATTGTGATTATGTCATCCAATTGAGTAATTCTTTTGTTTCTTCTAACCTTGAAGTATTGATAGATAGTATCAAAGAACAGATGCTATGAATCAATTACTTGAGGTCATTTTTTGAAAAAATCATCGTAAAAAGTGATCTATTTGTTGGCATTTATACGAACAAAATATTCTGATCATTAAGAATTCAATGGGACCCTTCCTCGTGAATCAGACAAAGAAAGAGGAGGGGGCCCCATTAAGTTCTTACGCTTTCATGCCTATAACTTAGTTCATCTCATTATTACATATTACAGGGATTAACCTAATCCATAATATGAACCATAAAAGAAAATACCTATTAAACCGATCACAAGAATACCAGTTACTGTAACTATTATCCAAAGAAGAATCATTCCAGTAGTATTAGCCATTTATCCTACTTCCCTCCACATTTCAACAAGTGGTCAAGCTAAAAATGTAAACAGTCATAGATAATTATAAGATGCAATCCTTCCGAATGGGATAAGAGAATTCCTACTATTATTTAGTATTTTACTACTCTTTTTTTTCTTAATTGAAGAAATAATTGGAAAGTAAAATAGCAAGTACAAAAATGAGTAATAACCCCTAATAGAGACTGATACGATTCAATTCAACATTTTGTCCGTTCGAGTTTGATTATGTCATAGCTCTATAATTAATTCAATTTAGATTAGGTTTATCATTGGATGAACTTCATTGCTGATATTGACCCAAAAAAAAGGGTAGGTATAGCTAGTCCGTGAATAGCCAACCATCACACTATAAAAATTGGATAGGTACGATCTATGGTTATTGGGTCTTCCTAAAAAGATCTAATAAATTCATCAAGTTGTTCCAAAGATATGTAAATTCTTTTTCTTTTAATTCTGGGATGTAAATTCTTTTTTCACCTAATTTTCTTGAATGTAACTCGAGGTTTTTCACAATGATATGTAATGGTTACATAAGACATGTAGATTTAGGGTTAATAGGATTTAAATTTATCTAAATCCAAGATATAAAGAAAAAGGTGCCAAGAAGAAAGGACCTAAGAGATCGTCATCAATGCTTATGAAGACCCTATACGATATCTCTAGAAATTTGACCAACTAGTTTCCTAATGCTTGAAGGAAACTAGATATATAAAATCCATAATCATCCTAGTGGATTATGTGTTAGATTTATTTTGAATTTATATATATGTGATATACGATTGAATAGATGTTATGCATGCTAAGGAAACAAAGCAATAAGACCTAAGTTAAATGACAAAAATCTTTAGTAAAATATTGAGTTCATCCCTAAACAAGATTAGCTTCCTTCCATCATTCATAACAAGGTACTTAAGTTTCATCTTCAGAAGACATGTTGAGTCACTCAAGGTCAAACTACCATCTGAATTGCTTGAATTTTGAAGAATAGGTCTTACTCAACTAATTTTCCATTGTCCTAATGCTTACAAACTTGAACTCATGGCGTTGAGGCAGTGGTTAGGTAAAATGGATAAGATGCATTTAGGATAGTTGCCACTTAACTGATCTAAGAGTTCCATAGAGATTTAATCAGTAAGCTAAGTTGCTTATTCAATTAGCTTTTGCATGGATTATTAAGTCATTCAAGGTTATATAAGGATGAAAAGGGTCCTAGCTCATTAAGAAGATTCAAACTTTGAACTTTTCAGATTATGATTGGGGGCTATAATTTTGATAAAATAATGAGGACAATCATTAAGTTGTAAAACGTTATATAATGATTGAAATTGCAAATTATTAACTAAAAAATATGTTGGTTCGTAATGGATACAAACATAACATGACTAATAGACTATCACTAAGTTAGCATACATGATGCTAATAAGTTTTAATGAGCCAAACTCCATTGACTAGTCCCATATTATTAAAATTTCTTAGTACTACTTGAAAGGCATATCTAAGAATAATCCATTAGGTCAGAGGTAGTCTATCAAGTTCATATTGATGACCTTGATCAAGCCACATTGTCATGATAGCTAGTATGATGCTTGAACTCTGAAAGAAGCAAATGGCTATTTAAGCTCATTAAATCATTTGAAACCTTAAAAATCGTATAACGGTAATCATAATGAGAGGTTTGGCATCCCTAAAGAATTGTTCTTAAGCAAGATGTTAGAAGGTAGCCTAATCAAGCCTTATGTGATAGGATGTATTTTAAGATTTGATCACTTTGGATCGGTTATGTATCACGATCCATGCATTCTCCATATACTTTCTTTTGAAGAATGATTAATTCACTCTCAAGATTAATGTTTTAGTATAAGATATATACTAAGATTAATTCACTTCTCTAGGTGTATGGTACCTAAAAGTTGGTACTTAAATATGTCGACATATTATAAGGCCTAAATGAAAGAAGCAGTGAAGATGGACCATAAGAAATGGCAACCTTGTTGATATTGATCAGAGCTCACCTACTTGATTAATGTTTCTAAAGCATTGTTCTGATTTACTTCTAAAAGTTAGATGTTTAGTTTGGCATTCACGTGCCAATTGTGGATGATTGCCAATATTCAACGCTATGCTTAGAAATATATTCGACGCTATGCTTAGAAATATTCCTCATTGACTAAATCATCAATCATAGATTTTATTCCATGTTATGGTCATATTATTCTTAAACACATACTTGCAATAGTATCAAGAATACTAAATGGCCTATAACTTATAAAATTCAAAAATAGTTTTCAAATCAATTCCCTCTAAACCTATACATGTATAATATAATGGGAGGCATTTATGATTCTTTAAAAGTTAAAGATCATAGTTTGACTTACTGATAAATACTCATGATGTTAAAAAATGCAATTATTTGGAAAGTGTTCTAAACTATGAATTCCATGCTTATATCCTAAAGGTCATAAATTGAGCCATCTACTTGGAATTTATGATTGCAAGCTTATGCTTAGAAAATGAGCTACATTTGGATCATTAGTCAGTAAGTTAATAAAAGATTCCTAATAGTTGTTAAAACAGCAACTGAGCCATCTGATTGGAATCTATGTCTCATTGTGATCCAAATTGTTAATGACTTCGATAATAAGATTATCATGAATATGACCAAAGCATATTCTCACAATAGTACTAGAGTTGTGTCTAAGTTGAGACACAGTTGTTAATTGAAAGAGTTTCACATTGGATGCGTCTACGATTTGCTTAGTGCAAGTGGGAGATGTTAGCATATGCCCTAGAGCCAATCAGCTTGGACAAGGCATATATTAGTTAATAATGTAAACCTATCACTTAATCAAGTGATACAAAGTTTTCCTTTATGTAACTAGTATGACTAACAATCATTAACTACTAAGTGGATAAAGCCTATGGAACACATTTAGCCTTGTAAAAGAATTGTAATGAGTTAGAATTATGAAACTTTATGCATCAAAGTCATGTTCCTAAAACTATCCTAGTCTTTGTATTGCCAAGACAGGGGCATTGGCAATGCTCAAAGCTAGCACATGTTATGTCTGTTTCCTTGTGAAGTAAGTAATCAATCTCATGGGTTAAAGTATATGGGTTACTTGGAATGGCATGTGGGTGCTTGTTTTGTGGAAAAAAGTTCATTATACATGGCCTATGTGAGAACTATATACCGTATTGTCACTCAAGTGTCTATGGAAATGTTCTCAAGCGCCAGTCATGTAATTAGCCCTCTGACTTATAATGCTAGGTCATCTTATATGAGGAGTATCATACTTAGATGTTATCACGAACAAGACAACAACAAATGGATGCCTATAGTAAGGTGGTTTTAGGTATGGCATGAACCATGCGAAGGTGGATGTGCGATCTAGAAAGGATTCACCACTCTAAGTTATCGCAACATGGCCCAAATACGAATCCAGACCACCTCAACTTAAAATGGCGAATATAGCCTTTATTTCTATATATATCTATATATCATATTTTCTTTTAAATTTATGGCCATATCATTATTATTCTTCTTTATTTTTCATACCTGAAACTAAGTTGTCGAAATGAATCGCTCACTCGACTTTTCTATATATTCGTTATGAAACGACCATTTATTTGGAGTCGCCACTAATCTATTTTAGCTAGGTGAGATAGGTCATCTGTTGGAGCTTATATTTTAAGGATTACAAAACCCATAAAAACAAACTCCGATGTCTGCCCTCATACCACAGATCGCATAAAAGGGTCTGGGAGTTGGTTACAATCACAAGTAAGGATCGACCTTCTAGTGATGCATGGTAATCGGTACCTTATTAATCACGTGTTAATATAAATTTGATTTTTATTCAATTTCAATATTTAATATTTAATTATAATTTCCATTTTTCAAAAATTAAATTTTACCAAACAAATTTATTATTTCGAATAAGAAAATTGAGTTTTAATATTTTTAAAAATCAAAATATCTTCCATATCCTCCTAGAGAACTAAGAAAACATGAAAGCTTTTATCATTCCCTATCGTACCCTGCTAGAGAACTTGTGGAATAAGAAAGGTTTTATTTTTACAAAAATTAAAAAATCTTGACTTTCATTTTGAAAAGGGGTGTCTCACTATTAAAATAATCTGTAGAACCCCTCGTATATTCTGGTAGGAATTTCGCATATTAATTTAATATAGGGGACATCGGATAAATTTTAAAAAAACCTGATTTTATTAAAAATATTGATCCTAAGACCTAAAAGCGGTCTAATATGATGAACTTATTTTTAATATGTACTTTCGACATGAAAGTATCCCAGTATTCAAATAAGACTTGGTTCTAATGCAAAATTATAAAAATGCCTCTAGGGTATACCTTTGATGTAAAAGTATCCCAGTTATCGTAAGGACTTGAAAATGTTAATAAAAATATAAACCTATCATAAATACGCACCTTTGGCCTAAAAGCATCCCGGTACCTAAGACTCGTATCAAGAAAAATTACAAAAATGCCCAGGTTTACCTTTTATGTGAAAGTATCCTGGCAACCCTAATGGACTTTAAAATGATTTTAGAAGGCTAAAATAATCCTAAATATTCACTTTTGGCATAAAAGCATCCTGGTGAGCAAAATTACCAAAATCCCCTTAAGGTATACCTTCGACGTTAAAGTATCTCGATAACCCTAATAGACTTTAAATTATCTTAGAAGGTTAAACCAATCCTAGATATTCACCTTTAGTGTAAAAGCATCTCGATAAAAAATTACTAAAATGCCCTTAGGGTATACATTTGACATGAAAGTATCCTGATAACCCTAACAGACACTAAAATGATCTTAGAAGGCTAAACCAATCCTAAATATTCACCTTTGGCATAAAAGCATCTTGGTAAACAAAATTACCAAAATGCCTCTAGGGTATACCTTCAACGTGAAAGTATCCCGATAACCCTAATGGACACTAATACAATGATGAAATGATAAACCTATCCTAAATATGCACCTTTGGCATAAAAGCATCAAGAACTCGGTTCCCTGTAAAATTAGCAAAATGCCCTTAGGGTATACCTTCGACGTGAAAGTACCTTAACGGACACTAATACAATGATGAAATGATGATTTTACCCTAAATAGGGAAATTAAAATCCTAAAATTGGCTTAAAATGCAAAAATTACAATTAAACGCTCAAACTTTTGAAATTTTCATTTCATACCCTATGGACAGCTGAGATAATATGAAAGTTTTGATAATTTCTATACCCCTACGGAAGACCATAAAGGAATAATAGAAATATTTAAAAGTGTCAAAAAATATCGTATTAGCCTCAAAATGCAAAGTTTTCTAAATGATCCCTAATATTTTCTAAATTTATGATGTAGTCCCTATACGAAATAAAATCGTAATTAAACATAAAATAGATCACAAAAAATCATAAAAAACATACTAGAGATCATAGAATAAATTCGGCCAAGTACCCATGGCATTAGAACAAAAATTTTACAATTTTGAAAATAAGCCCTGAAACTTTTTATAATTACATTTCATACCCTAACAAAAAATCAAAAGAATACGAAAAGAAATTTATAATTTCTATACCCCTACGGATAGCCATGTGAATATAAAAATATTTGAAATGACCAAGGAGGACCATTTTACACCTAAATGCTAAGATTTACTAAATGGTCATTTAATTTTTCTAATTTTATAATTGGGTCCCTACATGAAATAAAATCATGAAAAAACACCAAATACATCATAAAAATTAGAAAAACTACACAAACAATCATGAAATAAATTCAGCCAAACACCTGTGGACACAAAATAATTTTTTTAGGTTTTACAAATTAGTCCCTTAACTTTATAAAATTGCAAAATGACCCCAAAATATAAAAAATGCGTAAAATATGTTTGAAAATGCCTAAGAAAGCTTCTTCCATGGTGCTAAGGAGTTTTAGCCTAGTATGGATATATAAAAAAATTAAAATTGTTTACAATTTAATCCATAAATTTCTTATTTTTGCAAAACAAGCTAAAAACATAAAATCATCGCCAAAAATTCCTATCAAGTTTGGCCAAGGTGAGGAGCAAGCATGCATCAACATTTTGTAACAAAAAAAAAACATGAAAATAAGCATGAATAAATATCATCAAACTTAAATACAAAAATAAAATCATAAAAAATAAATATATGACTATGTAAATCAACATATTAACATGAAAATATTAAGAATAACAATATAAACATAAACACATATATACAACAAAACTAATATCTCATTAACAACAACATTTTATAAAAAATCAAACTAAAAAAATTAAATATAACAACAAATATATAGTAAATTGTTTATTGTCAACATGTTAGCAATTCAATATGAAAGAAAATCCATGAGCTTAACATAATTTTGACTCACAACAAAGAAGAAAATTGATGGAAATAAGCAATAATTACAAAGTTTCTTCATGAAATTACCTTGAAAGGCTTGAAAACTTAAATTTTTTTGAAAATTTCTAAGAAAAATGGCCAAATTTAGCTATGGAAATCATTACCTATTTGGGAGATTTTGTTAAATGGTTTTTCAGGATGGAAGGGACAGTAAGAATGGTGGTGGAGGCTTCCACCAAATTCTACTAATTTCTTTTATTTTTTTAATAGTTATTTATTTTCTTTATTTATTATTTCATTCACTTTTATTAATTAGGATTTGATTTAGATTAATGATTTTTGTCATTTAGTGAATGAGGTCATTCATGACATCATTAATTTTAAAGAGTTATAGATGATATTTTTGTAATCTGTACAATTATACCAAAAAAATTAATTAAAATAACTAAATTGTAAAAAAATTAAAAATTATTTACAATAAAATTTTATATGATCAATTTAATTTAATATAATAATAAAAAAATTTTATGTACAATAAAAAACATTAAAATAGCAAACTCGTAAAATTTTACAAAAAAACATTTATTAGGAAAGATTGTTATATGTAAAAAAATGCAAAATTCATAAAATAAATTAAATTTTAAGAAACTGATTTAATGTAAATTAAAAAACAATATTTGAAGAATTTTAAAAATTACAAACTCTGAAAAATCCTCTCAAAAAATTTACAAAGTAGAAAACTCTGAATTTTGGTAACAAGAAAAATTCTAAAACTCATAAAATAAATTAAAATTTTCAAAATTAATTTAATATGAATTAAAAATAATATTTGAAGAACTTTAAAACTTGGATACTAGGAAAAATCTTTTTAAAAAATTACGGAGTAGAAAACTCTGTATTTTGAACGGGAAAAAAATGTAAAACTTATAAAACAAAATGAAATTTGAAAAATTGATTTAATGTTAATTAAATCTAAATTTTCAAAGAATTTTGAAGTTCAAAACCTGAAAAGATTCCACAAAAAATTTTATAGATTTCGTATTTTAAAACCAAAAAATTTTAAAAATATGTTCAAATTTTATAAAAATAAATTTTATCTATCACATTAATCAGAATATTAATTTTATAAAAATAAAAATAATAAAGATGAAAATTTGAAATCTAAAACAATTTTTACCAAAAAATTTTACGAGTATAATACTCGTAGTACTATGAAAAATTCAAAATTAATTACAAAAATAGACAACTTGACACCTTGTGGCACAAAATGCCAATATGAAGTTTTTCTTAAATATTTTTTATTTTTTGGAGTGCATAGCGACATAAATACCATGTTGGTATCCGTAAAAAAACACGATGGTTAACTTTCCAAATTTAACAAAAAATTCTAGAAAATTCCTAAAATGGGAAGTTTGGTTATGATAAAATACACGATGGTCAACTTTCCAAATTTAACGAAAAATTCTAGAAAATTCCTAAAATGGAAAGTTTGAGCGTGATATCATCCACAGAGATATATTTTCAAATTTGAAAAAAAAACTATTAGAAAATAAAATTTTTCTTAAATATCTGTCCTGTATATCCGAAATTAGATATCAAAATATGACTTTTTTTGTCACATGAACTTACGACCGTTTACATGTGACTAAAAAGATCTTGAAGATGCCTTGTTCATCTGAAAAAGATCATTCCCAATGAGTATGGCCATTAAGTTCTCAATCTTAGATATTCAGGATTATTGAAAAAGAGACATGAATAAAATTAGGTGTCTACATAAGTGACGCTGGAGACATATCTCATTTGGCTTTGGCTTTGGTTAACTTGAAAAAGCCATTGGCCAATGCATGATGAATTTAGGAGAAATTGTTTCTCTAAATTCAAGAGATTACCATATATTGTAGGAATTAATGGATTGATACATGAGTAAACACTAAACCATGCTCATGGTATTTCTTAGATATTTGGTGAAATGATCGAATTACATTGTAAGGCTGATTACTGAAAGGTTTCTCCAAGGTTATATTGACTATTCAACATTTGGGTGTTCATTATGGGTTGCTATATTTTGCTTTTGATCTATCTATGTAATTAATTAGATTTATTATATTCATTGCCAACATGTTGGGAATCTAACGAGTCATACATAATAAAATTATCTATTGGATTAAAATTGGAATTTAATTAAGTATGACATACTTAAATAAAAGGTATAGTGAAGAGGACTTAATTGAATTAGTTTTGGGCCAGATAATTAAGTATTATTAAAGATATAAATTAGATTTGTAAAATCTAACAAGAGATGTCTTAATATGGTAGTAAAAATAAGAATATCTTATTAAGATCATGTCTAATAGTAAGCATGTAAAAAAGGGATATCTTGGTTATTTCTAGCAAATTAAATAATTATTTAACAATAGTTACATGAAGTAAAATTGTTTTACTCATGAGAAATTTAATTGAGAATTAAATGTTCTCCCATTTAATTAGGGGTTGGCCTAATAACCTTAATTATTAAGTCAAATGGGCCTTGTTTTGAACAAATCCTATTTGGACTTAATATGAGTTAGGCACAATAGTGGGAGGCCCTATTGGTGTTGGATTAGGCTAAGATATTAAATAGATAAGGTCTAGGCCTAGTTCTAAATGGACAAAATAAAAGAGTTTTACCTAGATCCCTATAAAAATGCTAAAAGTGGCACCACCTATTGGGTTTGGTTGGAATGGGCTTGGTCAACCCATTACTTAAGCCTAACCTAATTTTAGTTCTATAAATATATATATATCTACAAGAGTTTTTAGGTAATTTATATACTTTTTGGCTATCCAAAAACCCTAGGCACGTTTCTTCTTAAATCCTTAAGCTAAGTTGGCACAAACCCTAACTCTCCTTAAGCTTCATGTAATAATTTCATGTTTGATGATTTAAAATTGTTTTGATTTGAAAAAAGTGAGAAACTTTGTTTTCTAGAATGAAAGATAGTAGCTGCCACCCATAGAAGGCAAAATATTGCCTTTGCTACCTATGGCCTCCTTGTAGCCTTATCTCATATCCTTGTGGCTTCTTAAAACTATTCTCAATTATGTGAGAATGAAAGTGGCTATATCATACATTTTGGTTAGGACTTTTATAGCCTTCAGCTAGCACTAAAGAACTATTAGACCTCATGAAAGGCTCTAATAGACATTTGTCTGGATCACCATTAAAGGTAAGATGCTTGTGCTAGTTTTGCCTCAAAGAGGAATCGAAGTAACCAAGCCGTGATAATGGTCATGCAGCGATCGGCACACTTAAAGTTACGAGTCTTTGAATAGGTAAAATCTATATCATATCTACGTTTTAAACTGCCAAATTGACCACATTTATATCTCTACCTAAGATCCTGAGGAAATTCAAGTATTTTTTTTGTTCAATTCCACTACATATGTTTAATTTAGATTAAATATTTTATGTTTTTTTTCCTATAAGCATAAGCTTGAAATTCTCTTCTATTAATTATGTGTGTTCAAATGAAAAAAAGACTAGAGAATAAAAAACTAGATACAGATTGCCTAGTGACTTAAGGTAAGAATGTGATAAGTAAAGCAAGCATGTTCTAAAACTAAAAGAAAAAAAAATGCCAATAAAGCAGAATGGCATAAAATCCTTCAATTTTGCATCAATTTGGTATAGATAAGGAAAATTGCCAAGAAAGAAAAGGTAAACTTATTTTTGTGTTCATCTCTTTTGGTGATGTTACACTTAATAGATGGTTGTTAGGCTTAGGTTCAACAAATTATATCTATAACCATGTAAGGTTTCATAGAGCTAAAGAAACCAAACAAAAATGGGAGAAACATTTACTCTGGAAATTGATATGGATTTTTAGGATTTTTTTTTAATTAAGATTTATTTTAAACCTTGAAGAAATTTTTATCTATTATTTTTAGAAATTTCCTTGGGTTAAAATGAGTTTTAACTTGTAAGACACTATAGTTTAAATTTCAAAATGAAAATGTTTCCATTGGCTTATGTCATAATTTACTTGGATCCTCATTGTAAGAATAATTTATTAACTATGCATATGATTTTTGGTACAAAGGATGTGATGTGAATGAAAACTCCATTGTGTTATGGTATAAAGATTGTGTCATATCTCTATACAGAAATTTAGAGATTGATAAATGAAAGTGTCCTTGAAACTTTTAATTTTATTGAGTTTGACACTTACGTTAGTAACATTGAAAAAAAACTAACAAGTCCATAAAAAGAGCTAAAAAACACATAATTTTTAAAGATCATACACATTCCCAAGTTTATAGAGTGATGCATTATAATTATTGTTTATGTCCTAGATAAAGTTTCAATTACATTTGTTTCTAAAACCTTTTTAAATTAGAAAATAGTTAGAATGAAGATTAAGACATTTACAAACTTAGATTGTCAAATTGAAGTGAAGGTTCATAACCTCTAAACATAAAGAAACTATATACAGTTAGTAGTTATAGGCTTCATAATTAACTTGAAAGGATGTACAATTTACTGTCTCTTAAACTTATCTAGAATTGTTGAAGTTAGAAATGCTAAGTTTCTTATGGATCATGAGTCCAACGAGATTGATTTTCCTTGTAAGATTGATATAAATTAAATTTGGATCAATATGTTGCAAAAGACTTGATTGTTTTTCAAAATAAACCTAGAAAAATTGATTGGAGAATAATCAAATCAAAAACAATCTTTACAAAAAACATCAATCTCACTATCAATGCTACTAAAAATATGAAAAATGTATAAGAAATAGTAAAATTAAGAGATCCAATAGGCAACAAACTAACTATTTCTATGACTTGATTGTATGCCTATAAAATTCTAATTTTGATATTAAACCTAAAGATGATCTCATTTTCACTTGCTATAAATAGTGAAAATTTCATACTTTCTCATAAAATTATGATAGAAAAAAACAAAATCAATGGCTAAATGACCTACAGTTGAATTACCATTTGGTAATGTTGAATTATATAAGGTTAGACTTATGGCCAAAGGTTTCACTAAAAAAAAAAAGGTTTTAGTTACTATGAAATTTTCTTTCTAGTTTTAAGAAAGTTCCATTAAGAATTGTCATAGCCTTTATAGCTCATTTTGATAAAGAGTTTCACTAAATGGATGTGAAAATAAGTTTTTTAAATAAGAATCTTTGAAAAAAGCATAAATTATCCAAATTGAAGTTTTCCTTGACAATAGTAATTTGGTTACAAATTAAAGAGATCAATATATAGACTAAAACAAGTATACCATCAATGGTATATAAAGTTTCACAATGTTGTAACATAATTTGGTTTTATTGAAGATATTGTTAATCATTGTATATACCTTAAAGCCTATAAGAGTAAGTTCATAATTTTATTCCTATATACTAGTGATATTTTATGTGCAAGCAATTATTTGACTTTGCTACATGACACAAAAGATTTTATTTCTCAAAACTTTGATTTAAAGGATTTAGGTGAAGTCTTATATGTCATAGACGTAGAGATTGATCAAGATAGGTTAAAAAGACATTAAGGGGCCATTTGGTTCAAGTAATATGAGATTACCAACCGTAATCTTAGATTCCATCATAAGTTGACTTTGTCTGGTTCAAAATATTACTGAAATTTGGTAATTTTAAAATACTTACAATGACATGATTTAGTCAAACTAGGGGTAATCTCATACCCTCCTTAGCCATAGATATTGTTACATTACCTTGGTAATTAAACTTTTGTCTCTAAAATGCCCTTACTATTTTAAATCTTGTGCCCATTTTGAGGTTTTTTTTTTAGTAATTACAACAACTGCCACCATTAAAAGACAAAAACAATGATTTGATTTAGGGCTTTTTTTTTCACTTTTAGACTATCATTTTGGTTCCTTGATTTATCTGATCTCTACCGTCAGTCTATTTTGTAATTTTTCTATCCACAGTCGATAAACCCCAAGTGCTCAGCCCTCCACAGTTGATGTCAACTACTCTTTCATCCACAACCAACAATCAGCTTGTGAGTATTTTACTTTAAAGATTTGGTGAATTATTTTTAGGGTTAGGGATTATTTGATGTAGGATAGTTGTATGATGATTGATTGAATTCTTTTTGGTTATTTTTTGGTGAATTATTTGATTTTAGGGATTCAGTTGATTTTTGAATTGTTTTTAAATTTTGTGAGATTAAATTTTGAATTATTTGATTCGACTTGTAAGTTGATTTTAGGATTATTGTAAAATAACTGCAAAAAACAACCATACAGTTTATAAAAAACGTTCAGCAATTGTATACTTAAGGTTTAAAACTTTGCCCCTACTTAGTATTTTTTTCAATTTTTTGTTAATTTTTTTAGGTTTTTTTATAAAACCGTGATTAATTAAAAAATAATTTTATTTCTTACTCTTTCCATAACTTTTCTTGGGTAAACAAATAAAATGCATGGAAATCACTAGAAAGTTTATAACATATTTAAAACAAGGACTAGGAATTTTGCAAACTTGATTTGCAATGAAAATTTACCAAGACAACAAATTAAAAAAAAGCATCAACCAAAACTTAGTATGTCTATTCTTTCTTTTCAAGTGAAAAATCCAAGGTGAATATCATGTTACAAACACCAGATAAAAAAAGTATTAATCAAGCACTTATATAAAAGTTAGTTACAGGCAAAACCCTAAAAGAAAACTTAGGATAAAATCTCTTAGGCACTTAATAAACAAGATCTGAAAGACTATAATGCTTAGATCATAAAGATTAGAATTTGATACTAAAAAGCTAAGATGAATCGTGATTGTTGAGATCCTTTAAAGGATTAATTCGCACTAAATATGTGGAATTGCTACTGCATATATAGGTAATTGGTGATATCCTTTCTAACTTGAGTATATATGCAATTGCTGACTTTAGGTTTAGTTTAGTGTATATGCAATTGCTGATATCTTTTTAACTTAAAGTAGATATGTGGAATTGTTACTACGAATATATGCAATTGCTGTACAGTAATTCAAACTAAATACCCTTTTTAAGATTCATCATGTTGAGTTCATAAGTTTGATTATTTACATTAGTTTGATAGTAAATGGACAAAGTAACTTTATTCTGTTCCTTAAGCTTTTGCTAATGTAGGTATGAACGAGGCCTAAGCTTAAACTATTGTTTGTAGTAGTTTAGATAGCTCCATATATATGGTCATTATGTGTATATTTCTTAGGTTGGGTATTTCTTGCTTGTTATGCAATTGATATTTCTTAACATGTTATGACGAACCTATGTTGCTTAGCATTCCATGACGATCTTTTATGTCTTAAGTTTCTTAACATCATTATTTATGAAAAATAATGTCTTGAAAGTGCATTAGTAGTACTAGTAATATGTTTTTTTATGGTTTACCAATTTTTTAAATATTTTTTTAAATAGTCAATGCTCATTTACCAATAAGAAAGAAGTTGCAATTGGTTAAGTTTTTTATTTTGTAATTAGAGATGATGGAGACTATGTTTCAAATGCTATTGTTTATAGCTATTTAATTATCAATTAAGAAACTTAGAAATAAACATAGAATATCTTATGCCCATGAAACAATTAATAAGCATAATGTTAGGTCAATTAGCTTACATAAAATAGTTTTTGAGAATGATAGGCAAATTGTTGATAACTATAGAATAGATAGGAGGGCATTTGCAAAATTGTGTCATTTGCTTAAAAGCTAAGGAAGATTGAAAGAAAATAGAAATATAGGTAATGTTTATGAGTTTTCTTCATATTATTTCCCACTATATCAACAATAAGTTCTTAAGTGTCAAGTTGCCAAACCTGGTGAGACAATTAGTAGCAATTTCATGCAAGGTTGAATTCTATTTTAAGGCTTCATTCAGTATTACTTGAAAAATCAGATCCAATACCAAAAAAATTCAACAAATGAAAAATGGAAATGGTTTAAGGTATCTTTTGACAATCCTTACATTGTAAATTTAGTACTAAATGAATTATATGTAAATGTAAATAGGAAATTAACTAGTTATTCTTTATATTGCTTTTGGGTTTAAGGCTATTTAGGTGCATTAGATGGAACGTACATAAGGTAAATATGGGCTCAATTGACAGACCTAGGTACAGGACAAGAAAAATGAAATTGCTATAAATGTTCTTGGTGTGTGCATGCTAAACATGCAATTCATTTATGTCTTACCAGGGTGGGAAGTTTCTGCAACGGATGGTAGAGCACTAAGGATGCCATTAGTAGGAAAAATGGTTTAAGGGTCCCGTAAGGTAACTAAAATGCCTTGAACACCTCTTATGTTAGAAAAATAAAAACATAGTTTTTTATATTAATCAATTTTGAATTGGAATTATAGGGTTTTACTATTTGTGTGATGCTGGATATACAAATGCTAAAGGTTTTTTGCACCATATAGAGGTCAAAGATACCACTTGAATGATAAGAGACAAGAACACCAACTTACAATACCCTAAGAAAACTTCATTATGAAATACTCTTAAGCAAGAAATTGTGTTAAAAGATGTTTAGGCATATTAAAGGCCAAATAGGCAATTTTAAGGGAGAAATTATTTTATTTTGTGAAAACATAATGTAGAATCATTTTAACTTGTTGTCTTCTCCATAATTTTATTAGGTCCAAGATGTCAATTGACTTTATTTGGAAGTGATGTGGATGAAGTGGATAGTAACGAAGAAGATTTGATGGAGAAGTGAAGTTGATCAAGCACTGTAAGCTAAGTATTGCTTGGATTAAGTGGAGAGACAAACAGGCAGAGGAGTTGTTCACCATTTGGCTAGCATTTAATAATTAAACATTATTCAATTTTAATTTTTTAATCGAATGTAGCTTAATAACCTTAAATTTATATATCTGAATGTAATATGAGATTACAACATTTGTTGTATGTAACTTCTTCAATTGCTTAATCAGTTTATAATTATTATTTTTCTTATATGTTATGCTATTTATTTTATTATCATTATGTACTTTTTGTGTTAATAGGAATTGAAAATATCATCATTTAATTTAAAGGTAAGAAATTAGAGTAAGCATAGGAAAGAACCAGCTTGAAGAAAGCTTAAGACCGTGGCTACTAAGAGGTAGTAGACAGGAAAGGAAAATGCAAAGCTAGTAGAGTGCTTACATGTCTTGGCAAAAGATCCATAATGGAAAGGGGAAAATGGGACTTTCAAGATAAGTTATTTATCCCATATTGAAAAATCATTATAGACCAAACTTCAAAGCCAACCTATGTATCAACTCGAAAAGGAAGTTACTGAA
>JBBYHL010000022.1:4518310-4529595 GCA_038381835.1 Adansonia madagascariensis | reverse complement strand
TGATTTGCTCAATTTCCACAATTGATTTCCTTGTAAATCTTTTAGTTAAGTCCTTCACTTTGTGGTTGATCTTACGATTGATGTTAGTGTTTGCACCGAAATTAAATGTTGTTTTCCTTTACTCTATGTAGGTCATCTGATGATGGAACATGTAGGATATGGGATGCTAGGAATGCTGAAATCCGTCCACGGATATATGTTCCTAGGCCTTCAGATTCTTTGGCTGGTTTGTTACTTTTATATTCATTATTTTGATGCTTCTTGGTGAACGAATTTTACATAGCAATACTAAAATGGTTGCAGGAAAGAGCAATGGTTCATCTTCAACTGCTGGTCAACATGGCCATCAGATTTTTTGTTGTGCATTCAATGCTAATGGAACCGTCTTTGTCACTGGTAGCTCGGATACTTTAGCGAGGGTACACTTTATGCTTGTTGCTATGAATTCTTATTCTTCCAAGATTTTGTCCTGCATCTCTTTTTGTAATTGTGCAAGTTTAGGTTTAGAATTTTATTTTTGTTTATCATTTGCAGGTATGGATTGCCTGTAAACCTAACACAGATGATTCAGACCAACCAAATCATGAGATTGATGTGTTAGCTGGACATGAGAATGATGTCAATTATGTGCAGTTCAGGTCTGTTTATCATATACGCTATCGCTCAGATATTTTACTTATAGAATTTCAAGTTGAGTTTATGTTACTGCCTTAAATTGCAGTGGTTGTTCTGTTTCATCAAGATTTTCTACAGCAGACAGCTTGAAGGAAGAGAATGTTCCAAAATTTAGAAACTCCTGGTGGGTATTTTCTTGAAGTCTTGTATATATATATATTTTTATCATGTGGGTCTTGTCCTTACATTCTTTGAAAATCCCCTACTCTAGGCGAACAGGTGTTGGAAGGGATTTTTAGCTGCCAATTTCTAATTAGACTTTGCAGTTTGAAGAAGAATACAACAGCTTATTTTGTTCTCTGATATGGTCCATGATATTTTCTAGGTTTTCTCAAGACAGCATTGTTACTTGTTCCCGTGATGGCAGTGCAATTATTTGGATTCCAAGATCTCGTAGATCACATGTAAATTATCATTGGCTATAAACAGTTTTACTCTTTGCCACCTTTTTCCAATGCCTTCATCAATTATTAAGTTCATGATTTCAACTACACCTTCTCCCTTTAATGGCTTTTTTATTAGGAACTTATATTTCTGTTCTTGGTTCAGGGTAAAGTGGGTCGCTGGTCTAAACATTATCATCTCAAAGTTCCACCCCCACCATTGCCTCCACAACCACCAAGAGGGGGTCCACGCCAGAGAATTCTTCCAACTCCTCGTGGTGTAAATATGATAATCTGGAGCCTAGATAACCGCTTTGTCCTTGCTGCCATCATGGGTATTTATTTTTCACCTGATCAATTAAGGTTGCTATTGATAACTTAACTGATCATTGAAAATAAAACTGCAATGACTTGAGTTTTACGAAAGATTTCTTTTTCTCATTTTTATCATGGATATTTATTTTTTTACCTAATTCCCTTCAAAACCTGATTCAACACTCTTCCTTTCCTGTAAAAGAATAGAAAAGGCTAAAAGATGGAACTTTCACAAGTTGTTGGGGCTAAGAACTTCCTGTGATCACCCGAAGATGTCAAACATAACTTGACTTTGGTGCATCATGTGTTTCATGTCTTTGTTCATTTCCTTTCTTATGCATCTATGAAGATCTTTATAAGTTAAATGGTTTACTTGGACCTTCCTTTCCTCACACTTCTTTCATGTCTATCTGTTCAATGGTAGTAGCACTATTTAGCTTATTAAAACTATCTTAAGAGTTGGGCCTATATTTTCCATTAGTCTATGGTTCGGTCATCCTGAAGTTTATTAGTTCAATCAACTTTAACAAAAGTTTAAAAAATCAATGTGGGTGCTTTTTTAGCATTTAATTGAGTAAACTTTAAGCACTGTTTAGGCTGTATTCACCGCTAAGCTACTCTAACCATTCAGTGTCATCAATTTGTAATGTGTGATATATTCTTTTGAAACACTGGTTCTACACTCAATTGGGAACTTTTAAGGGTTCTCTGGACTAGGATTGAGCATTATTGTGCTCTTTTCTTGGAATTATGCAAGGGCATAAGTTGTTGTAAAATTTGGCTAAATAACATATTCTCATGAGTAGATTGCAGAATATGTGTATGGAATGCCGCTGATGGTAGCTTGGTACATTCTTTGGCTGGTCATACTGATTCCGTAAGTTGTTTACATTTCCAAGCCTGAATTATTTTAATGGGTTTATATTATTTTCTCGTGTTTAAAGTAGATAGCTACTGTCTTCAATATGGTTAAATCTAATATATTTATTGGGTTAACATGCCACTATTCAGACCAATTCATGTGGATCTCTGTTTTATCTGGATTATTAGGTCATCTGGGTTATATGTTGGCTGGATTACTGTCTGTCTGAAAAGTCAGATTGCATCCCTTGTACCGTTCATTTGAGCTCTTGACATCAGTTTTGCTGCCTGTCTCTGATATTTTCATGGAGCACCCTTATTGATATTTTCCACCTTATTGCCTGACCATTTATGTTGTTTCTGTTTGCTTTCCTGCTCTTAGCCATTTGTTTTCTTGCAAAGAAGTGAGAAAAAAAGTTAATTGTCAGTTTTAACTTGGTGATCAAATTCAGGTCATGCAGCCTTGGCCATCCAATCTGCATATTCTTGTATAATAGCGTTATTGCCAGTAGGCTTCACGTGGAAAGAAGTACGGAAAGGGGGAATGCTGAAATTTTGTAATTTAATAGCCATGTTTCATAACTAGCTTATGTTTTTTTATGGCATAACAATCATAGTAAAAACTTCTCGAATATTACAATCAGTAGGCTTGGGGATAAGATCGAATTTGTATAAACTAATGACAATGTGAAAACCTTAATAACTAACTAAACCCAAAATGAGTCCCACTGGGCCACAACTATTGAACAATCCAGCAAGAGAGGAATGCCATACGCCCCCTGGCATCATAACTCAGTTAGTGATATATTATTGTACTATGAATCTAACTACCAAGGGCACTGTGCCCTGGACCATGCAAATTCTTTCTTGTTGAAGGAGCCATGATCTATTTGTCTTACAACAAGAATGAATTTTATTGGTGTGCTGACATGCAGTCATATGTAATCAGAGTTTGAGTAGTTTTTGTTCTGCTTTGGTTGCTAGTATGCTTACCTTATGGTTTCGGCTGTGAATGCTTGTGTTTTTGGGGTTTCTAAAGTTGGATGCCCAGTTGTTTCATGGTTATATCTGACCTTTTTACTCATCTGTTTAAGACATATGTTTTGGATGTTCATCCTTTCAATCCACGGATAGCTATGAGTGCTGGGTATGATGGAAGAACCATTGTCTGGGATGTGAGTTTCAAGCTCCTTCATGCTTTGTGAAGTGTCTTTGGGTTGTCTCTGTTTATTAATGTGATTTCATATTTTTTTTGGCTGTAGATATGGGAAGGTACACCAATTCGAATATATGAAATTTCTCGTTTCAAGCTGGTTGATGGGAAGTTTTCATCGTAAGTTCACTAGCAGAAAGCTTGATTGAGAACCCCTTTTATTGTGTGAATTCCTGTATAATTAGTAATTAAATAGCATTGTTTATGATATGCTAAATGAATACGTTGCTTAAGGAGAATTAGTTGTTCATTTCCTTCCCTTTCCACTACTTAACCAAACAAGGTTGTAACTGTTCTCTTTTTCCTTTTAAAGCAACAAGGGGAACTCTACCCTTTGCTCCCCTTCTCCTCTCCCTCCCGTGCCTGTCTATCCTGTCATCCACTGTAGTGTTCCCAATCATAGGCTTAGAAGCTTTTTGATGTTTCTGACCTTTAATTGTATTCATAAATAGCATTAATTATGATCATTTATGTGGATTGCAAGCATTATCTTTTCCTATCATTTAAAATACCTCTGGAATCTTTATGAAGAGTCTGTTTCCCCTTGTTTTATATTGCAATATCGAAGTTACTATCATGTTACAATTCACTGTATGTCTTTAGGGATGGGACATCCATTATACTTTCAGATGATGTTGGTCAATTATATATACTAAATACAGGCCAAGGGGAATCTCAAAAGGATGCCAAATATGATCAGGTACCTTATATAAAAATGAACTTGTTATATTTCCATCGGGTTTTATTCAGAGTCAAATAGGTTCTACAACTCTAAGTGATACTTACTCCATGTGCACTTCATCTGCAGTTTTTTCTTGGTGATTATCGACCACTTATTCATGACACTTCTGGGAATTCACTTGATCTGGTTGGTTGACCATTTTTGAACTTCTATTATGGCAGCTTTTCCCTTATATGGTCTACTTGCATTTGAAAGTCTGAAAAGCTTACTTGATGGTTCTCTGTTAACATCATCTTCTTAAAGTTTAAAATGGATGCCGTCTGCTACTTGATACAGTGTTCATGTGTCATTTTTACTATGAATAATGTATTGTTCCTCTCTCTTCGCCTTGAATAACTTTGTTCTCTTACTCCAGCTTGTCATGTGCATGGCTCATGCATACACGTGTGTTTAGAAAGAGAAGAGGGAGGAGCATATTAAAGTTGATTGTTGTAAATGTATCATATCAGATATGCCATCAATGATTTATGACTTCATTCCTAGACATTTGATTCTAGCAGATTTGCAACTTTACACCTTGGCGAAGCATATATTGTCATTGCCTCAAGTAAATCATTCCTAGTTATGTCATTGGCGAAGCATATATTTTGCACATCATAGCTGAAGCTGATTACTGTGTTTTCAGATGATTAAAACACTTTTCATTTTCATTATTGAAATTCTGATGATTTCATGCGTATGTGACATTTGTAATTCAGGAAACTCAGCTTAGTACATATAGACGGAATATGCAAGATCTTCTTTGTGACTCAGGTTTTCCTCTAATCATACTTGCCCCAAATGATTGGGTCCACCCTCTCTGTTAATTTATTCTCGTAACTGCTGGTTTGGTTGGAAAATTTTAGGGATGATACCATACACAGAACCCTATCAGACCATGTACCAGCAAAGACGATTAGGTGCTTTAGGTTTTGAGTGGAAACCTTGTGCATTGAACCTTTCTGTGGGGCCAAACTTCAGTGTAGACCAGGATTACCAAATCCCACCCTTGGCAGACTTAGATGCAATTGCTGCTCCACTTCCGGCATTCTTAGATGCAATGGATTGGGAACCAGAAATTGAAGTGCAAAGTGATGATAATGATTCAGAGTATAATGTCATAGAGGAATACTCGACAGGAGGAGAGCAAGGAAGTTTAGGTTCTCTCTCGGGTGATCCTGAATGCAGCACGGAAGACAGTGAGATTGATGATACTCTTAAAGATAGTCTCCGTCGATCAAAACGGAAAAAACCAAAGTCTGAAGTAAGTAAAATATCCTTTTCATCACTATATCATTGTTTTTGAAAGCACTTGGTTGACTTGAATTTTGACGCACTTCAGATTGAGCTTATGACATCTTCCGGTAGGCGTATTAAAAGAAGGAATCTGGATGAATGCGATGGCAACTCCTTTGGTAATAGCCCTATTAGGAAATCAAGAAATGGACGAAAAGCTTTACGGAGAAAGTCTTCTACGTCAAAAACTTCTACGTCAAAATCATCGAGACCTCGAAGAGCAGCTGCACGTAATGCTTTGCACTTCTTTTCTAAAATAACTGGAACATCAACTGATGGGGAAGATGAATATGACTCTGAAGGTGATTCATCAGAGAGTGAATCAATGATACAAGATTCATATGTTGAGAGTGATGAATCTGATAGAGATTTGCCAAATGAACAAATCAAACTTTCAAAAGGAAAAGAAGTCTTCTTTGGTGAATCTGAGGATGTTGCTAAAATTAATGCACTTCCTGAATCCCATAATGCTGGGAATAGGAAAAGATTGGTCCTTAAATTGCCTGGCCGGGATCCAAATAAGCTTGTGCCACCTGACGGCACAATGAAAGGAAAAGTTGACGGACAGGGAAATTCAGTAGGCCTGTCGTGCAAAGCTTCTGAAGAAGCTGCTGAAGGTGGTGTAAAACATATAAGCCCATTGGAGCTGGGGTGTTCTTCTGTTGATGCAAACTATACCATGGTAGGTAGAGGAGTAAGGGGGCAATCAGACAAGATTGAAGATAATTTAGACCTAACTGAAGGATTCAAAGATGGGGGGCATGGGGCAATTAAGTGGGGAGGAGTTAGGGCTCGTAGTTCCAAACGTCTGAGATTGGGTGAACCTGTGTCATCAGATGCATATATTGGGTCTACCCGCAGCCACAAAGAAAAAGAAAATGAAGCCAGTGGATTTGTAGAGCCAGAAAAGGCTTGTGCTATTGCATCCCCTACTACAGATATCCAAACTTGCAAGGAGGATATGAATGGTGAGATGACAACGTTGGGGAAGAACCTTGGGAATGAAAGGGAAGTTTTGGATGATCCAGCTAATGGTGAAGGGCACCCAGGTCCCCGTGAATGTATTAATTATCCTGAATCACCAAAATGGATTAACAGGTCTCCTGAGGATATACCTACCCCAACTTTTCATCAAAATGGAACTGATCAGCCTTCTGAGGTAAAACAGGGCCATATGCCTATTTCAACTAAGTTAAGGGTTTTCTCAAAAAAGACCATCATTGACAATGAAAGTCCTGGGCTGAAAATAAAACCTTCAAGGGGGCATATGAATGGTGTATATACTGCATTAAATGATAGCTCCTCAGAGAGGGCAAAGGACTTAGTTTCTGAGGTACCCTTAGTTGATGGGTCCAATTATATTAGTTCAGATAATGAAGGTGATGGGTTGCAAGATTTGGATGCTCAAGTTGATAGAATGCCCGTGTCAACTCTTGACTCTGGGGGGTTACGACCAGATCCAAAAAAGATGTATAATGTTGTTTATAGAAGGTCAAGGACACAGAGGGATAGGTCCAATTCAGAAAGCGGTGGTGCCATGGTAGAAAGTACTACAAATGATAGCAACGATAATTGGAGTATGATAGCAGACCTCCGTGAAAGCTCAACGAATGGGGCTCATAACAAACGGTCCAGTAGGTTGAAAGCAGGGCATGTACTTCAATCAGAAGACGTACATAGAAGCACCCGGGATGGTTCTACAAATGGGTCTCAACTTCCTAGTGAGGAATGGGGATCAAGTTCAAGGATGGCAGTTGGATCAAGGTCTACTAGAAATAGGAGAAGTAATTACTATTTCCATGACAGTAGTCCAATACGGAAACCCCTTCAATCAGCCAGAAAAGGGTCATGGTTAATGTTGACAACACACGAGGAAGGGTCCCGCTATATTCCCCAACTAGGTGATGAAATTGTATATTTGAGACAGGTAAGATTAAATACTAATTATTTTTATCCATTCTTGTTGTCTAAGATCTGTACTTTAATTTTGATTGTTAGCATCGGTTGTTAAGAAATGATTTACATTTGGTAGCTTCTATTTTTTCAGGGGCATCAAGAATATGCAGATCATATTAGCTTGAAGGAAGCAGGACCTTGGACTTCTTTGAAAGGGGGGAACATGATAAAGGCCGTGGAATGTTGTAGAGTTGAACGGCTTGAGTATTCCACGTCTCCTGGGTCTGGAGAGAGTTGCTGTAAAATGATTCTAAGATTTACAGACCCTTCTTCCAGCATGTTCGATAGCACATTTAACTTGACTCTGCCTGACATGACTGGTTTCCCTGACTTCATTGTAGAAAGAACTCGTTTTGACACTGCTATCCAGAGAAATTGGAGCTGCAGGGATAAGTGCAGAGTATGGTGGAAAGATGAGAGTGGAGATGATGGAAGCTGGTGGGATGGCCGGATTGTGGCTGTGAAGCCCAAATCTTACGAATTTCCAGATAGTCCATGGGAAAGGTACTCTGTTCAGTACAGGAGTGAGCCCAAGGAACCCCAACTTCACAGTCCTTGGGAGCTCTTTGATGCGGATTCTCAGTGGGAGCAGCCTCATATTGATAGTAAGATCAGAGATAATCTACTTTCCGCCTTTGCCAAATTAGAGAAATCTTCCCACAAAGCTCAGGTATCCGGCAAAATATAAGTTCTTTCTTTTTCCTGAACTTTTAGTAATCAATGAAAGGTTCAGGATTAGTATCCGAGCTTGAACTTACGAGATCTACCAAATCACTCATCACTCAGGCTAAGCTCAAGTGATACTGTGGTTTTTGGTTCAACTTATTGGAAGCTTTAGCATGAAATTATTCTTAATTTTTGCTTTAAATGTTTCAGGATCAATACGCAGTAAGTAAATTGAAGCAAGTTTCGCAGAAGTCTAATTTTACAAACAGGTAAATCATGTTTTAGGAGTCTTATTTACACATTTCTGTGGATATTGTTCAATCTCAAGTTATTAATAGGTGTCAGCATTCATATACATTCTGCGTAGTAATTATGCACCATGTTTGGTAGGAAGGAAAATGAAGGGAGAAAGATGGGGGAAAAAAAAACCAGATCGGAAGGAAAGTTATGTTTCTTTTATTATGTGTGGCGTGAAGGATGGAAAAATAGAGGGAAAGATGTTCAGTGGTAAAGTTGTAAATAAATTTGTTAGTTTAAGTGCGTGTGAGGAAGGAGTGTTTCCCCCTACATTAGGAAGGATTGAATTTGGAGGAAAGGAAAATGTGCAAGTCCACTCGTTTTCCTTTCCGTCTTAATTTTTTTTTTTGCCTATCAAACAAAGAAAACGGTGGGCAGACCAGGAAGTAATTTTCCATCCACCCTCTTTTCTGCCGTGTCAAACCCAGTGTTAGTGAGAACTCTCTAGCTTTTGGGTTTAAAATGTGACTGAATTTTCGGAATATTCGGTATTTTGGCAGGTTCCCGGTACCATTATCTTTTGACATCATCCACTCTAGGTTGGAGAATAACTACTATCGATCTTTAGCAGCCCTGCAGCACGATATTGGGGTTATGCTGGATAATGCAAATTCTTACTTTGGGAGAAATGCAGAGCTCTCATCTAAACTAAGACGCCTATCGGACTTGCTTATGCGGACGATATCATCTTTGCAGCCCTCATAGATATTTGGTGAGACCCATCTTTGTAGATAATTAAAAGTTTTTAATTTTTTACTTTCTTTTTCATTGTTCCCTCAAATCCAATTTTGGTAAATTGATTTGTACGTCAGATTCTTTCTAGAGAGAAAGGTCTCAGGGAAATTAGCTGTTGGTGGTAGTTGGTGTGGAAAATTATCCACCAAAAAGGTTCATTGTTGTTTAGACATTTATAATGACAAAAAAAAAAAAAAAATTCTCAAATTGAAATCGCATTGGCTCTAGGGGAATCATCTGCTCCCTGTCTTCTTTCTGGTGAAGATTGTTGCTATTAGGGGCGAGTAGTCAGTCGATTTAAAATTTTAATACTTGAATAAGTTAGGAGAGTCGACACTCGTTTGATTTAAAATTTTAATAATTGAATAAATTTGGAGAATCGACTGAACAAATCGAGCGAGAAGCTGAACCAATCTTGTTGGAACTTATTATTAGCCTGTTATCAAATACATTAGCATTTTATATTTGTTAATTGGCTTGAAAGAAAATAAAATTTAACTATTTAATTATGATTTTTTTTTCTTTTAAATTTATAATAATTTAAGAATTAATTTAGCTGATAGTTCCATTTAAAATGTTTAAATGTTTTTGCAAAGTTCTACGGTTACAAAAAACAAAAATGTTTTGATGACGTCTAGCAGTGAGTCAGAAGCTTCCAGGTCGGAGCTGTCAAAAATAGTAAACACCTTCTGACATCTATTTTATTCTGAATGTCGAATACGAATAAATGTTATATAAATATATTGAATTTTTTTTATATACATAGATGATTGGACTCCATGTCCTGACACCACATATCGAGCATGAGTATTTTTAAAATTTTGAAAAAATATGTATAACAGAGTTCAACATAGGGCCCAAATCCCAGATCATATCTACGTACCTGCTAGTGGCAGCATCGAAGAATTAATGGATACGCAAAAATAAGATCACATACTTAGCAGCCATGAACACACAAAAGAGAAAAAAAAAAGCAGCCGATACACACAAAGTCAAAAACTAGCAAGTTTCAAACTACAATCATTTCACAAGACTGACTCCCAACAAATAAGTCTGGCAATTGCACAATTACTAGGAAACTATTGTCAAATCGCATCATAGAAAAACATCCCAAACAAAAAGGAACAGCAATGAAAAACATCTAGCCAACCTTCTTTTAAAAGGGTTGATCTCCACCAAGTGTAAAGACCATAAGCTCCACAGTTACAACGGGAACAGGCAATGTGTACTGTCTCTTTCTTTCTTTCAGCGCCTTCTGTTATGTTTCCGGCTCTTCCTTCGGCTGCTCTTATCATCAGAATCAGAACCTGAAGCCGACTCGGATTCTGATTCTGACTCTGAATCGGAGGACTCAGAAGATGAGCTGTACCTTCTACGCCTCACCTTCTTCTGCTTCTTCTTATTCTTCTTCTTCCTCCTCCGCCTCCTCTCTTCCTCAGAATCCGATGATGAACTGTAATCCGTACTACTACTCTCTGCTGAAGAAGAACTTGATCCCGTAACAGATGAGGCACCACTATCAGTCTCGAAAACAGAAGCCTCACTATCACTACCGCACCCACAATCCGACCGATGCTTCCTCTTGCTTTTCTTAGACCTATTATCGTCTTTTTCATCCTTGACATCAGGGTTGTCCAAATCATAAGAGATCGAAAGCTTCATCCTCAATTTTGGGTTCTTAAGCTGCTGAGTACGTGAGGGCCGTGACATATAGACCCGTTCATTCTTGCATTCGTAAGTCCAATGCCCTGCTTGAAAACACCTTTGGCACTGTGAAGCACCCATCGTAGACATCGTTGTCGCCTTGTCTTTCCTTTCGCCTAATCTCACCGCCTTTTCAGTACTCATCAGATACATCTGCCTCTTCGCTTCCCTTTTCTCCTGCCATCTGCTAGGCCCCTCTTCCTTTTGCCCATAAGCATTAACATTCCGGGCAGCAGCAGCAGCTGCCCTTTCAGCCTGTGCTCGACTGAGGCCTTTCGCAGCAGTCAATGCAGCAGCCTTGATTCTTTCAGCAGCAGCCTGAGTTTTTTCTTCTTTCTTGCTCGACATCTTTCATATGCCGACAAACCAACCGGATAAGCAGATATATAGATCCTCAGCAGCACCCTGCATTCAAACATTCAATCAGATCACTTCATTCTATGTTGCTCTGAATCTTCATTTT
>JBBYHL010000022.1:4435584-4449607 GCA_038381835.1 Adansonia madagascariensis | reverse complement strand
AGGCCACGATTCATGATATTCGAGACACCATCCTTGCAGCATGTAGCTATGGTCCTGAAAGAGGTAGCTTCTAGAATTAACTATGTTCAAATCTTGATCTTGACTATGCTATTTGGATTTGATCATGAGTATCAGGTATAGATACGTGTGATAAAAAATATTCATGAGTTAGATTACTCATCTAAACCTGAAGATCTGTTTAATATTTGAAAGAGTTTGGACAGTAAATGCAAGGCTTAAAAAAAGAGGTTGAACAAAAAAATTAAGTTAATTTAAAAAATGAGTTAAACCTTGATTCCAATATTCAAGATTCTTACCCAACTCGATCATTTTTTTAATAATATAATTTATGCTATCTTTATCTTCATATATATATATATTTATAATTTATATCATATAAAGAATAAACATATATAATACTATAATATAAACATTAAAAAAATATTATTTATATTTTAAATCTTAATAAATGAAAAATTTTAAATTATTAAAAGTTAAATTTAAATAAAAATATATTTTAAAAAATTAAAAAATATAATATTGGTTGAAACGAGCTTAGATAATTTATTTATAAATATGGGAGAACATGAGGAGAATTTAAAACTTATATTTCTGGTTGGGTCAGGCTTAAATATATATAAATGATATTGATATTACGTTGGCTTGGCCGAATCCAAAAACACCTATATGTTTGACAAGAGAATGTCTAATTTTTTTTTTTTAAGTTTTCATATCTTTAAAAGATTTTTAAAAAATTATATTTTATATCTATGTTTAGATATATATCAAATACGAATATTTAAAAAATTAAAAAAATCAGAACAACATATTTTCTTGCCGGGTTTTCCATCAAACACCATAATCTGTTGCCTTTTGTTGTAGGTAATTTTAATGTGGAAGAACACATTGAAGCGGAGAGCAGCGCAAACATGGCAGCCACTAGCTTTTTGTTTGGGATAGTGTCGTCCATTGTTGGGCTCGGTCTACTCTTTTAACATGGTTACTAATATTGCCATCTCCCAGGCGTTTCCAGTTAGAATGAAGATCTAATATCAGACCATGACTTGGCCAATTATCATTAGCCTAATTTGTGTTTCATTTTTCTTATCTCAAAGTGATGCAGGTGAAATTTAAGATTGAATTCAGTTAATTTATCTATTATTTTTTAAAAATAAAATTTTATAATTTATGTATTGATATCATATTCATATAATTTATTCTGTTATAATCATATTTAAAATATTTTATATTTATATAAAATTTAAAATTTTAATAATTTATATTATATTTAAAATATTTATATATTAATATAATATTATATTATATTTTTATAATCGTACCTAATATTGATAGATCTCTCGTGATTTCGGACTACTAAATTGAATTTCCCTACACCACCCGCTAATATAAAGCCATGACCTACCAAATTATCACTAGCCACCTTACAGGAACCGAGCTGCTTATCCGATCAAATTTACTTGACTTTATTAATCTTTCATAAATAGGGAATTTTTGAATTTGGTTAGGCTCTAATTATTATTTATTTATAAAATTATAATTAAATTTAATTATAAAAATTTAAATATTAATTTAAAATTATATTTTAATATTTTTAAAAAGTAAAAAAAATTGTCAGACCAATAAAAAAATTCGGGCTATGACGGGCTCGGCTCCTTGTGTGCCAAATCTAAGTGTACGTGTGTATGTATATTTGTGTATATATATATATATATCTACTTATGGTAATATAAAATTAATTTTATGCATTTTAATAATTTTATATAAGGTTAATATTTTAATAAATCGACTGTTAGATTAAGTAATATAATTATATTTATCATACATGTAAAATTTTAAATCGATCTGATATTTCAATCATATCGATCGAGAATATTAATATTTTCAATATATATTTAATGGTCAAAAGTTTTTATATCTAACAAGTACTAAATTTTTTTTTATTTACTCAAAATTTTACACACATAATCTATGTGAATAAATGATAAAATATGATGATTGAATTAAAAAAATATAAATCATAAAAAATTTATAAAAATATGTAAAATTAATTAAATTTTATATATATAAAAGTAAATTCCTTCCAGGTGTGTATAATTAAAAAAGGCTACCATTTTTATTCTCAAAACGACAGAGTTTTCTTCTCTCAATTCCTTAGCTGGCACGTTTTGATCTACGATCACAATCGGATGAAAGCGGCATTCCTCGACGAACGAGGAAAAAAAAAAAAAAAGAAATAGAGGAAGAAAATGAAGATCGACGTGAATGCGATGGCTCGTGGAGTCGAAGTCGATAATCGAATTCCTATCCATTATTATTAACGAATCGCTGATAATCTCCTCAAACAGGTTCATCATCGAATTCCTTCCCAATCGTATTTTTTTTCTTAATAATTCGAATTTATGATCGTTTAATGTTTAATTTTAGCTTAATCTCAGTTTCAGTCATTCCTTTTTTTTTTTTTGAAGTTCTAAATTGCTACTGAATTTATAATTTTAATGCTTAGATCAGCTCATTTATCCTAATTAGTTATCTTAATTTTTGAAAATGTAATTTAAGTGCTTATTAGCTTTATTTTGTAACATTGCCTTGCGAATCTTTTATCTATTTAGATTAGCTTGAAATTTTAGGTATATTTACAGGTTTTTTTAATGTAATTTTTCCATTTTTAGGCGCGCATTTACCGAGATGAAAAGAATATGGTAGATTTGTATATAAGACTACTTAGATATTCAAGGTGAGGGAAGCTTAGAGCTGACTGAATTAGACAAAAACAATACTAAACTAATTTTTATAAACTTATTTGTATTCTTTTTATCAGTTTGGTGTCGGAAACTATACCATTTCATCCGATTTCCAGGTTTTGCTTCGGAAAGAAAAGGCAGTATACAGGAAGGTGAGGTTTAATTGTTATTCTGGACCTTCTGGTTGCTCTTTGATGTGAGTTTGCTCGAATGGTATTTAATGATGTTTTGGTTGTAATGTTTCTCATTTGTAGAGAATTTTGGCTGTACTTGATGAGTTTGAATCTTTGAAACCAGAGGTTCACCGGAGAGTTGAAGAACTAAATAAAGGTCGTGCAGGGGCTCTGTTGGCTGAACCTGATGGCAATGGAAACGCTTCCTATGGCTCAGAGAAGATGTCACCTTTGGATTAGCCCACTGTAAATAAAGGGTCTAGAATGAGCTTGGATGTTAAGCAGGTACTAAGCGGTTTATAAGTGGGGGATGCGAAGTGATTTTCATTATGCAATTATTCATATCTCCTTTCCTTGTTTCTGCATGTATGGTTGTCCAATTTTGATTTCTTGTTTTTTCTTGTACTTTTTAAAAATAGAATGTCCAATATTATAGCTTTGTTTTTCTTTTTATTTGGATGCAGCCTGCCAACATGGCTCTTCAATCTTCGTGGAAGTATAGCAATGATCGTAATCAAATTGACAAGCAGTTCCAGAAGTTGTGAGTGTTTCTTCTTCTTCTTTTTTTGATGATGATTTGAATCATGAAACGTCTAAGTCGCATCTTTTCAATCTGAAAATCAGCAGTTCTATGGGTGGGATCTGATAAAAATTCAACTCTGTGCGTATAACCGGTACCTATTGGAAAAGGAATTAATTGATGTCAAAAGCATGGCCATGCCTAGAATTCCATGTTTGTTACAGCATCATCTTGATTTGTTTTGGCCCTTGCTCACTCATTGTTGTGTTTGTTTGTTTTTCCAATCTAGCCCCTCACCATGCAGATTGAAAGTTGTAGCGAAAAAAGAATTATTTAAAACTTTTTCTCTAAGGCCGCCATGCTCTAATCATTTCTGCACATGTTCAGGTCTCTTAATATACCTCTTCCAAATAAAGAAACGTTGTCTAGACACCCATTTCTAGGTCCTAATGGTCTTCGAGGCCAGTGGCTTGGACCTATTGCGGAGATAAAGGTAAAACTTTGTCTTCTATATCTCCCTCCCTCTCTTCTTTCCTTATTTATTGTTAAATTGCTTAACTGCAAACATACATCAAGTAATCGGTTCTTCTTTGTAATGCAGGTTATCCAAGCAATATGGACTTGGTTCCCGCCAAAAATTCACGTTAGGACTTCCAGAAAATCTAATAATTCTCTTAAGCTGATAAAAATTTTTGTCTTGCCCATTATCATGTGATCTTTAACCTTAGCTATTCTGGAAATATTAAGATAGAATATGTGCTGAGACCTTTAGTTCGTATTGCCACAATGTGGTTGGTTTAACATTTGTCTTTTGGGTGTTACATATGTGTTATAGCCCAAATGAGGCTGGAAAATATGGGACTTTGGCTGTCAAAGATGGTGATCCAGGACGGGTTGGTTCTGCGATGGAGTTGGTGCTTTCTTTAGATGATGATCGATGGTTACATCCTGCTGAAGGTTCATGTCACCCTTTGATTACTGAAGCAAGGGAGGATCCTTTCCAGTTTGTTGGTGTCAAACAACCGCCTCCTCCTCCTATTCTTGCTCAAGTGCAGCAAGACTTTACTCCAATAATTCCTCCATCAAAAGTTGCTGATCCAAGACCTGGTCCAGCAAAGCCTTCTCAAGATGGAATGCCAAACACTAATTCATATCAGCATTTACATGTTGTATGTCTGCTGTATCACATTCTTGTTCTTCCCTTTTGCTTAGTGGAATTTGATGATCATCAGATTTTGGTCTTCTTCATTGATTTATATTTGAATTCTTAACTTATTCTGAAGAGTACGTATGGTGGAGGATTTTTATGACTAGCTTGGGCAAATACAGAAAAAAATTTGGAAACATGTGGTGTTCTAGCTGGATCCTTGGTGAGAAACTATATTTTTAAAGTTTATAAGCATTTTGTTTGAGAGAATTAGGACATATCTGCAGGAGGTTGTTTACACTTTTAATTTTGTGACCGTAGAAAAACAGGATTTTCCTTATCACTACACTTATAATCACAAAGCAGGAGTCTACTTCGGATTCGGTATGATGTTTGATTCTTTCTAGTATATATATTTTTTACTATCCTGTGAGCTAATAGAACTTTTAAAGAAAAGAGTTAAACTATGCCTGTAACCATATGCTTTAGTACTGTCGCAATGATTTTATTTTATTTTTTTACTTTTCAGTGTTCAACATGAAGAAATTTTTGAAGTTCAAGATGAATTATCTCCTTTTCCTTTGGGGTGGATTCATGTAAGTTTGCAAGCCTTGAGTTTTTCTGTGAATATTTATGTGACTACGTTTTCTTTTCCTCTATGTGCTCTTTTTTAGCGAATACATTCGACAATGGAGGCGAAAGCTCACTTATCATGCATTCTACTTGACAATGCTGTTATCATTGCCATATTACTCCACTATTACACACACACACACACAAATACAAACATGTTATGAAGCTTCCTTAGGTGACTTGAGCTTGAGTTATTTTAAAGTTTACATGCCTGCAAATTTTTTTTTTTAAAATTTTCAGACACACCCAACTCTGACTAGTTTCGTGTCATCGGTTGATCTTCATACTCCTTACTCATATCAGGTAATAGAACCCGTACTTGCTATATATACTCCATGTTGTAGCGTAAACTCGGTCTTAGTGCATATATCATTCCTTTCTTCTGCCTCGTCCAACATATGAATTACATATCATCCATTTCTCTGACAAGGTTCTTTCGTGTGGATTTTTTTTTTTTTTAGATTATGTTACCAGAAGCAATTGCAATTGTTATGGCCCCTATTGATACGTCCAGATAGATGCCCATTTTCTCACAATGACATTTCATTGAATTCAATGAAATATCACAACATTATACTTGAAAACGCAAAGCTATCATGGTTAGACAATTGTTTTCTATTATGGCAATTTTTTTTTTTTTTTCATTCTAAGGGAGAAGGAAGTGTTCTTACTTGCTCTATTTGCAGAAGCATATTCTGTCTTGAAATTTTCATTTTCTCTATTATGGTCGTGTTCGTGCTATTTTTCATGTTTTTTAATTATTTTTCCATGTTGTGTCTAGTATTAATACGTCTGATTAAAAGTAAGAGGTTAAATCTTATGACCAATATAGGCACCTGCCTATTAGGTCAAAAACAAGCTTAAAAATTTTGCATTTCATTTCAGCCCACGTGGTATCTTTCATCTGTCCAATCCTGGTGGCCTACCATTATTCGTAACTGTCAGCAACGAGGATTCGATCCGTACGAGGAGCCCTCAGATGGAACCCCAATCTATGAGCATTGCTCTCATGTTTTTATGAACCCAAAGATACAAGTTAGACGATGTTGATCTCCAGTGAGATATAACATGTCAAACCCACCCTGGCGAAGTATTCCAAATTAGGTAAGTCTCCCTACTAAGTTACACTTTTGCTGATGTCGATCTTTCAAGTTCAACCGGAAAAAAATATCGTGCAAATATAGCATACTCAATTTTTTTCTCCAATCATATCATAAGAATTACGCTTTATAATGTATATTAGTACCTGTTTTTTAAAAGAAAAGTTTAGTAAAATTTTAACTGCATTGCTGCCCAATTTGTTTTTCTTGAGACATTTTTTTGATAATTTGGGGGTGGGGAGTTGGGGCTTGAGTCGAAGCTACTGTGCCTTACAAGCTTCTTGCCACTAGGCTAAGAGGTTGTTGGTTTCTTAGAACATGAGTTATTCTAAATAGGGAGATGCAACATGTCATTGCGAGAGTACGTCTTTAAGATTGCTGCGAAAGAGATTAAATTTGAACAAAATTTGGGACATCTTGAATGGTTTTCGTGTAAAAGAAAAGAGGAAGGATTCTTTTATTAATGTAAAATTAATTCAGTTTTACAAATTTTTGCGTAAGTTTTTGCAAGATTTATATTTGTCTAATCCAATTCTATTTTATGTTCTATTCATATAGATTATTTTTGTTAAATTTGTAGTAAATTAACAATGTCTATTTATTTTTTTGATGCTAAAAGATTTGAACAGTTAAATATATATATATAAGAAGATTTTTTCGACCAATATTATATATCAAATTGATTGGAAACTCTACGTTTATGTGAGTAATTCTATTGTTAAATTTAACATTAAGATATAAATCGTTATTCGAAATTATAAACGTGTGTAAAACTAATTAATTTTAGTTCATCGTGAATTGACCCTTCTCAGAAGAAAAAACAGCAATTGCTCGATATTTTTCTCAATATTTTGAGGGCACTAATATTTCCAAGCATTGGGAAAGTTAACTTATAATCATTGCAAAGGTTAATGGTCTGTTATCTTGAAATCTCATCATCTTAGACTAGCATTCATCGTTGCAGGCAGCAGGTTTGAATGGGGTGGCTCAGTCTTGAAAGGTCAGAGTAAGCGCCTGATTTGCCATGCCAAGGAGCATATATTCATGGCTAGACCTGGCAATATATATATATATATATATGTATATTATATGTACTTGTAATTCATTGAATTGCAATTGACTTAAAAATGAGAAAGATGTCAATTCACAAAGCCTCCAATTCATGTATATGAAGCCATAATTTTGAAGCATGAAATTTTTAAGAATCTTCAATAATACAAGATCCCCCATGGGATGATATAAGATATATGATGAGAAACATAATCTCTAATAATTCATTGATGAATTCAGCAACCAAAGCCTTCAATATTTGACTCTCATTGTCCCACAAAGTACAGATATGCACCGTCAACTTTTAAAACCGAGTCTAGACTTTGGCAAAATCGTGCATCTCAAGTTGCTTGTCACATGAGCTCGTGGATCGAACATCTCGGAGTGACCAAAGCTGAAAGGCCATTTAAAACTGCAAGGTTTCGGCAACAACCTCATCAACCAAAGCATTCAGGATTTGAACCTCAATGTCTGCTCCAAGTTCAAAGGCATCAACCTCAAAGTCCAGCCAGTTGCCGTATTGACTGCTCATGTCTTTGTCGACGAGCTCGTCGACCATACAATCTCCAATGGAACTCAACGCCGAGATCTCCTTGTATACTTCTCCGGCTAACCACTCGTTTCTTCTCAGAATCTTCATCCCTTTGTCCCACATCCTATATCCGACACCCACGTACCGCCTGCATCTCAAGTCTAGGCATTGACCGACCAAATCAAACAGTACCTTCCGTTCTAGCCTAGACTCGTTTCCGTCACTTCCGAATCCCCCTCTCTGGTTTTCCAACCGATCAAAAAGATGAGGGTTTATAATCTCGCGAGCACGGCCTAAAGCAAAGTCCTTGAACATTAATTCCACATTACAAAGTATCAGCTTCACATATACTAGTTCCCAGTTTACTGGTATCATCGGATCCAACATAAAGATATTTTTATTCCTTTTAGCCACAGTTCCGGAAGATATCGAAGAAGCTGAATCTGATAACTCTGTATCTGCTTCTAGCGTGCGTAACTTCTTCAATGAACTCAGCTGGAGAACTTCCCGATCTTGAACAGATGAACACCGTTTGCTTCCTGCAAAATTGTATCAGCAACACAGATTAGTTCTAGCTAAGAAAAACTTGAAGCACAGATTTAATAACAAACGTGAAGGATGAGGATGAGCCACTGGCTTTACCTTCGATACTGAAACTCTCCGTGCTATCCGAAGAGTTGCAGCTTTCGGTTGAGAAGGAAGGTTCGAGGATAGAAACCGGACTAGGTTGCCGAGCATCTAGATGGCTACTACTGCATTCATCCATCGCATCAACTCCCTGAATGTGCCATATGAGAAAATCTGGTTCATCATTTTCGGAAATAGTTTTGATGGTTTTTCATAGCAACACTCAATCATGCTTCAGATAAAAGAATCATTAACCATTAAGACCCCGAATCAATACATTCAGGCAGAGTTACTAGCATATAGCCAGAAGCACAATAAATAAAGAAAACTCGAGTTGGGTTATCTAAGAAAATCGAAAAGCCATGTCTTTTACCTGAAACTTGTGTTCCAATTTGGCCAGTTGAAGATCAGTAGCAGAAAGGTCAGAACTGTAACAAGTACCCAATTTATTGTGTAATCCAGCTATGCTACTAACAGCATTAGGAGTGTGCCCCCGATCTTGTGAAAACAACGTCCAAGTAGAAGCCAATCCGGAACTCTGAGATTTCTTGAAGGAAGATTCGACTGCATTACTTAATTCCCTAAGCTTTTGTTCCAAAAGCATACTTAAAGCATCTCCTCCTATTGCATTATATCCCAACGAAGACAACTTCATACTCTTGGTGTCAAGCAACAATCTCTTACCCTGATTATCCCTGCTAATGCTGTTATTTTGCTGTGCGGTCCAAGCAGATGTTTCCATTGACTGAGTAAGTGGGGCAGTGAACGTGAAGGAGACGATGTCCATGCCTTTCTTCTTGCTATCTTCGACCCAACTGAAGTTTCTTTCTGCAACAAGATGGTCTTCCTTGCAGTTTCTCCGAATCGACACACTGTCAACAACCTGATTTTTCTTTAAATGGAAATCTCTATCGATTGATCTTTTCTTCCTCGGGTTCTCTGTACTAGAATACGGACCTCCTTTCTCGCTATCTGCTGTACCTAAGCTCAACTTCCTTGATCCAGTTTTGGAATTCCCAACAGTTTTACCTGACGTTTTGTGTCGTCCAAAAGTGGACTCCCTGGGAAGCATTTTTCTACTGTGCGAGTTCGAAGCCATGGGCTTTAAAGGTAATTTTTCTTTATCCGTTATACAATTTTGCTTCTGATTATTGTGCCTGAGTACACCGGAAGCACTGTGCATAGAAGATTTCTTATGCAAACTCTTGTGAGTACTTGGTTGGCCCTCGAGGGGTTGATTCGACTTAACCTCACTCTGGTCTTTCGGTCTTAACAAACTCCGGCTGCTGCTCGATGTCAACCCTCCTCGTTTCTGCACATTGACCTTCGCTTGAATTGCAAGTGAAATAGATTTCCTCTCACTCTTTAGAGCAGAATAAATTTCCTCGGTATCAGAAGTCCTTGTTGATGGTGTGTCTGTTGATCTGTTCCAGCTCTTGTTCAACGAATGTCCTGTAAGATTCCTGACAGCATTTGACTCGAATGGCTTCTGAGTCATTTCAGTGAACCTGGATGCTTTATGTGCAGCTTCTGCTTTCCCTTTTAAATCTCGAACTTTCAAGACCGAAGAAGATCCAACCTGAGGCATTTTTTGTGCAGCCTCCAATTTTTTTTTGAAATCACGAACTTTCACAGGCACTGATGATGATCCAACCAGAGGCATTTTGGCTTGAGTAATGACTTGGGGTCCTGGCTCGATAATTCTTGCAGCTGCTTCCATTATGTGAGCAGCATTCTTAGTGGGAATAAAACCCGGACTCTTGATCGGAGACAAAAGTTTATGTTGGGTAATTGGAATTGTTTTAGCAGCCTTACGAGGCAAACTTTCAGTTTGGAATTTCTCTATGGGCTTGCTTACTATCTTCTGACGCTTCGTCTCCACGAAGTTTCGGGCATGGACCTCCATCTTATTGAACATATCTCCAGGATAAACTAATTCTTTCTGGTCATGATGATAATTAAGTTTTCTATTTCGAAAATGAGCATCTCGAAGAGATTGAGTGTCGAATAAAGGGGTGGAGTACGGCTCAGAAGATGTTGGTAAGGAATCTAATCCCATAAGCCGGGCAACTACACTCGGGGCCCTAGCTCCGTATATGTCATCATCTGTAACTGAGGAAGCACAACTATAATCACTACTTCCTTTGAAGCTCATCCCGGCTCCAATTTCATCTTCGTTCATCTGCAACATTCAAAACAACAATTGTAAAGCAGTGTAATAAAAGATCAAACCCTGAATCATCCGGGATTGCCAATGTTCTCACCAGGTGGACTCGTGTCATTGGTAAGTTCCCATCACTTCTCTTTCCCTGTTTCGAACACTCTGAAAATTCCAAAGACATGAAACAAAATGACATAAACTATTATGGTACAATAATATAAATTCTCCCTTGCATATGCATGCTGTGCATGATGTGACTACTATACCTGGAAAATCCGACTTGCTTGAGAATAACTTCTTCCGAGATTTCGCAGTCCAGTTGAAAAGCTGAAAAAATCCGCCTACATAACCTCCTCCATTTCTCGAACCTTCTTTGTCGATCCCCATTGTACGAAAGCAAAGGCAGGACAACTCAACTTATATAAGCAAATTATATAAGTGAAACAGAAACTCCATTCCACCAATGAAATCTGTCTGTAGATGTCGTTAAACAAGACAAACAGTTCAGTTACCGAGTACTGAATTTCTTACACAATCAAACATTATATTATAAACTCCAATTCTTAACCATTGTAAGATGTTAAAAATACTTGTGAGATAACCCCATTTTTCTAAGATCTTCACAGTTCAAAGAAGGGAAGAAAAGATGAATGAAAGATCTGATGTCTATCTGGATCACCTAGAGGTGAAGTTCGAAGATTATTAATCGAGTTGAACTAGCTTGAATTCAAGATGTCCGAAAATGCAACAAGTTAACATGGTCAAATGTAGTACTCCTTGTCTTCATTGCACATCACACTTAAATAGACATTGCAGAACTTCAAACATCTAAAATTTTTCAAAGAGACAACTGAAGAAACATTAAACGTCTTCAGTTCTTTCCTTGAAGTTTTGAAGTACCCAATGTCCAACACAATTCCAGGCAGAGGAATAGGGACATGACCTCAAAAGGACATTATAAATATATGGAAAAACTTAGAAAAAAAATTCAACGTAACCGTATACACCTGAGTCCATGGTTAAATGAATAGCATTTCTCTTTGAACTTAAATAGGTGAAGTTTCAATGGCACCAAGGGGGTGTTAAAAAAAAAAAAAAAAACTTGTAGAGACAAATTGCATTGACTCATTTTTCTATACCGCTATTAAACTAGAAATGGAAGGTGGTCTAAGAAAAAAGAGTGGAAGAGAGAGATTGTTCATATAATGTACCAAGCAATTCAATTTCATTGAAGTTGCACGAAGAACACACTTTTCCCAGACTTTCTCAGCAAACAAACAAACCCCATGTGAACAATTCAAAAACGCAAAAAAAAAAAAACGCGTGAATCAACTCAATGCCAACCAACAAACAAGCAAGCTTAAACCAATAAAAAAAACCAAAATAAAATCAGCAATACAGCAGCTTATAAAAAGAACACTTTAAATCAAAGAAAGAAACACTTACAGCTGAAACCAATGAATAAAGATCAGCTTAAATGCAGCCAAAATTTTCTGGGTTTCAATTTAAAAATAAAGAAAAGACTAAACTTTGATATGGGTTAAGCTTAAAATTTGAGATTTTTGGGACAAACAAAAGTGCAAGGCTCCCCTTTGAGTGTGTTAGAAAGGGACAGAGTTATAGAGAGAAAGAGTGTTTGATAGTTCAAAGCAACAAATCTAAGGCAGTAACATGGGATTTTGTTTTTTTTTTTTTTGAGAAAAAATAATAAAAATATTTTTATAAATAAAAAATCATATAATTTTATTATTAAAAGGAGATAAAATTAAAAAGCCTATAACGTCTCTTTGGAGAAAGGGACCAGATTTCAAATTCCAAACGGAGACTCTTGAGTGGTCCTTGGGTTTTGATAAAGCTACAAAACTGGTTTGATTATTTTGTGTACGACTTGATGGCATGGTGTACACGTGTTCAAATATCCTTGTTTTTTTTCCAAAGCTGAAGGGTGGCACGGTAAGTAACTTGAATGTCTTACTGATTATTTTCTTTATATTATTTTATATTATAATTATATTTAAAATATTTTAATTTATATAAATTTTATTATATCAATAATATATATTATATAAATTTTGATATTTTTTTATTTTTATTTCATGTTTATATTATTTTAACATGTTTTATATTATTTTTAATTTTTTATATTATATTTATCATAAAATCATATTACATTAAAATTATTAAGTCTCATCAAAGGATTCAAATGGGACTTTTAAAAGAAAATAATTTGCTACTTAAAAATATTATATATATATATATATATATATATTTTAAACATTTATATTCCATTCCATTTATATCAAGACAACTTCCTTTTGTTTTTCTTGATTAAGCATATACCACTACCTTCTCAAAAATCATAGATCAATCATAATGTTCATGTATACAAAATCTTCATTAAAGAATAATTTAAAAATAATTAAAATAAATTATTATTTAGTATTAAAGAAAATATTGTTATCCAGGGTACTTTGTTTTCTTACTTGGGATATTCGAAATAAATCTCGTTTCGTTTATTTTAAAATTCGAATTTGAGATTTTCAAGAAGAAATTGAAAACATTTTTCTTTATCAAATATATTAAAAATTATATATATATATTCAAATAAAATGCAATATTGAATGAGAAAAAAAATAAAATAATAGTATCTTTAATAAATTAAGTGTCTTTAGATAGGTGTTAATGGTGCTCTTTTAACATTTGCATTCACAAACATTCTATGTATATTTCATGAAGAAATTAATTTTATTTGAGACACTATCTCAAATATTTTCTTCATAAAGATTGTGTATTTTTATTGTTTTAGATTCCAATTATTTCAAGATATATTTTCATCATTTGCGTAGCTGCAAAAGGTTACTTCATCATTAACATTCTCCAAAAGAAAGCCTAATTCATTTAGTAACACTGATTAAAATAATATTTAAGTAAAGAAAATAACATTTAATGAATATTTTTTATGTTTTTTAATATAAAAGTTTATTAAATATAAAAAAATTAAAATAATAGTTAAATAATCTGGTTAACTTAACCCTTGGTTTAAAATCTTGATTTTAAAGATTAAAGATTAAATAATACAAATTAACAGCATTTTCCCATGTATTGAAAACCAAAAGTTTTGCACTTTTCAATTGGAAGATTCAAATTTCAAACTATTAATTTATAAAAGTGTTCTTTTCTAACAGAAGAGAGGTTTTACATATGGGAAAGAAACACTAAAACTAAGAAACAACAAAACAAAGTCATTTCCCTCGAAAAGCAACGGAGATAAAATTGTTAGAAAGGAATATCAATGTCATGATATATATATATATATAT
>JBBYHL010000022.1:4407920-4422822 GCA_038381835.1 Adansonia madagascariensis | reverse complement strand
AATCTCTTTTAATACATGAATAATAGTTCAGATTTGGTCAGATTCGTTTAAATTGCAAAATACTTTAATTAGGCTTAGATGTATAGTCAAATCTATTAAGTCAAACGAATTGTCCAACCCATTAACAAGTCTCTCATGTTGATTCTTAATAGCTAAAGGATTATATCTATGATTATAAATAAGGCCTACCTTTCCTTTAGGATGACTTTTTTCAAAAAACAAAAATTTGAGGCAGGTTACAAGATTCATTGTAGACAATCCAATTATGATATTTAAAGTCTTAATTTTTTTTAAAATATTCGTATCGGACACTTATGTCCACTATATATTCAAATATATGTCCAAGTTTAATTTGTCAAATATATTGAATCTACGTATAACAAACATATACTTGTATCTAACATTAATTCATGTCTGAAAAATATAGTAAACAAAAACAATGTTGGCATCAACTTATCTCATAGACTCATACCAAAAACTGTTATTGCTACCATATCTCAACCTTCTTGGCTTGCATGATCTAGTCTTTTACTATGTTATTCGTATTCAGATATAATTGTCAGAAACGGATATATATTCGATATGATTATGTTTAATTTTTTAAAAAATTTTCATATATACGAGGATCATGTCTTATACTTATGTTCAAATATACTTCCAATACAAGTATTAAATATGAATACTTAAAAAAATATGAAGAGAGCCCAAGCTATATATTCTTTTAAAAGTTTTCATTGATAATGCGCAGGCTTTGCTTTGCTGTGGGGGAGATTTTGCTGTTAATTGGGCTAAAGTGTTGAATCAGGACATTTAAAAAACTGGTCAAAACCAAGAGAGAGCTGCCTTATTATCAAACAAGGCTTGTTTAGTGCCGCTGGTGTTTTTTCATTGATTACAGTTTTCTTAGCTGCTGGCCTATACTTAGCAGCAGTACATGCACAAAAATTGTTGAAACAACAGCAAAGGCTACGGCAACAAGTCCTCGAGACCTCCATCGTATACGCGTCGCCACCAAGTTCACCGCCACCCCCTCAACGGTTGACAACCGTGGCCAGAGAGGATCCAGTTGTGGTCGTGGCCGAATTCCCAAACCAACCACCAACATTTTCATTATCATTTTCACGGGGTTTCACCAAGCACTCGAATGGTGTTTAGAGCATTGCAATACAAATAAAATTTGCTCCTTCGGGGTGCCTTTGGCAAAGCTGGAAGGCACAAGCCATGGCTAACATCTCTTGTAGGTATATCAAAAAAGTGAAATTGTATAGTCATTTGATTATTGTAAATATTTTTTCCATATATATTGAAACAATTTTTTTCGTAGAAATAAAAAAAAATTCAAATTGCAGCTCAATTCGTAAACAAGATTATCGTAAAATGTAAATGTAAACACACTGATTTTTTTGTTCTTTTTATCTTAATTTCTTGGATTTTGCCGTAAGAAATTGATTATTCCTCTGTGACCTGCTTTAACCAATAACCCCACCCCCCTTTTTTTCGATTTGCCAAGGTATAATACTCGAATGGTCAGATATAATGTTCGGTAAGATGTAATTTTCGAATGACCAGCCAAGGGGAAAGGTTTTATATAAGATCCCCAAAGATTTCATTCACAAAATCCATCTGTCAACGGATTTTACGAGATACACACGCAACTAAATAAGCAAACAGATTTGCAGCCGTGAAAATCATTTGAATTTCAACCATTTGGTGCATTGTTTAACAAAGATGTTAGGAATTGCTGATTGCATAGTTTTGACCCCAACTGTCCACGGCTAAATCACGGTTTCAAATTTTGTATACAGGCTGTTGGATCTCGAATGACTCAAAAGTAATTTTATTATTGATTATATCATTAAAATATTATTTTTATATTAATATTTATATATATTTTATAATTAAATTTAAATAAATATTATTTTATTATTAAAATAATAATTCGAATTAATCTTAACTAACTCAAAATTTCAAAAATTTTATTCAAAACCCGATCTGTACAGATAGTCCAGCTCATGGATGGCCTAGTTTTGACATTATACTTGAGTGTCCTCTAAAGGAGAAGTTTAGTGATGAATCCTCATTATTAAACCTATTTGATGGTTAAGCAACCTATCCAGTCGAATAAGTCCAACTCGAATTGGGTTTAATCTAGGCATACATTTTTTTATTCAAGTTGAGCCAGCTAAAAATAATTTAATTAATAAAAATTATTTTTATTTAAATTAATTATAAAAATATTAATATTAATATTAATAATAAAATAAATATTTTAATTTTTTTTTTAAATCATAAAACAAGCATACAAACAAAGCTAATAACGAATTTAAAAAAATTCAAGCAGCAGTCCGGCTCAACTTATAAACGACTCTACTCAACATGCATCACTGTGGTAAATTTGAATCCTTAATGGTTTATGTAATTAAACTTATTGTTCTAGAGCAATAAAAATGGTTTATGTAAAAGCAAAATCAAAATCAAATGATGCCAGGATCCCATGAAAACTAAGTACAAGAAGAGAGCCAAGAAAATGGAAATATTTACATGACATTCAAAAAGAACCCTAGAAATTAGTTGATCCTACTGCCAGATTTTGCTACCAAAAAAAAAAAAAAAAAATCAAAAGTTTGCAGTACCTTGCGTGCTTCAGAATTTTATCTTCTAATGGGTAGCTGATCCAATCCTGATTAATCTGTTCATCTGATCCCGTTATGTTTCAAAAGAAACCAGCCGGCTTTGTTTTTTTTCTTCTAAATTCCCATGTCCAATGTATATCTAGACATGAGTAGGGAGATATGATCCTCTAAATGATCCATACCCATATCAAAAACATACTTGTATGACCATCTCAGACACTCACCCTCAAGTCCAAGTAACAAAGCTAAGCAAGCGCGGTTTCTTGAAGAAACATAATCTTGAGGTCTACTGATGACTGATTGCAGAAGAGTTTATTCCTGGTTACAGGTTAGTATGTACATCAGAAACTACAAAATCCTGAAAGAGAACTGAAGCATGGAAGATTCCCCTACACCGGATTATCCATGGAATACCCATTGAAATCGAACTCGTTTTCGGCCAGTGAAATGCCTTCTCGCTGTTGGAAAAATGGAACATTAATGTAAGTGAATATCCCCATTGATTCATCCAGTGAACCGTCTTAAAATAGACATAAAGATAAAGTGAAAAAAACCAACCTGTTTCAGAACAGCACTCATGACATCCTCTTGTCTGATGTGATCAGGGAATAGATTGGCAGGGCTGGCATCAGCGAATCTCTTGGACTTGACCGTTACTGTATTGTCGACAAGAAGGGAGTCAAGATGTTGGTTAACATTTTGAGCATTCTCTGGCTTCGGAATATCTCCGGCTGAGAACATTATTGCCTTGCTTACAACAGCAGCATTCCCGTTATGTCCATTCACTTGGACCGAAGAAAATCCTTGTTGAACTAGAATCGATTGCACAAGATCGAGGTTGCCTTGATGAGAGTTTGAATGCTGAGAGGCATCAAATGTCATGACTACATTCTGTAGCTCCCAATTTTCAAAGTTATGTTGATCCAAGTCATTAAAGATTTCATAGCCGGGCATGAATCCCCCCATTCCTTCGTTTTCCGAGTTAATATCTTCCTGAGAATTCTCTTTCGATGTGAGACTAGACATTCCCGGTGTACTTCCAAGAGGGAAACTACTACCAGGTACTTCCGAACTGTGATTCACGGGAAAATTCAACATCAAAGAAGTCTGTGAAACTGGATTATAACCAGCGGTTCTCATGTTCTCCGGAATTCCATTTGATAATATAGGCCGCCCGATGGATGAGGGAAGCCTCAGAGCATGACCAACGGTGGAATCATCGAGCATCTGCCCTCTCGATCGTGGCTGAGCCATCCGCATCGATAAAGGACCATTTCGGCTACTCTGCGCGCCATTGGAAGAAGTGACCTGCATATTTATGTTTCCGATTGATTGTGCAGCATGGTGCAAGCCGGCAAGCTGCTTCGGCTCCATAGTTGTCGGAATTCCATTAAGTAAATTCATTTGCTTATTAGTGTTCGTATGTTGCTGCAGCCCTTCTCTGAATATTAACTTCGGATTTTCAAAGCTAAAACTGTTTCTTTGATCAACAAGGGTCATAGGTACGCCAGCTTTAGCAGCCGATCGACCAAGCCCCGCTGCTTGGAATGTGGCAGGACTTTGTGCCGGAACTCGACCGGTGGCGGCAAGAGTTTGAACATCAAGCCCATTGAGCGAAGAAAATGTCCCAAAAGTTGCCTCTTGAGAGCTCACAAAAGAATCATTCAGATTACTCTGGTGCAGGGGTACCCCACTCAGCCTTCTAAGATACAAGCGATATTTCTGATCACGTATGATAAAACAGTGATTATCATCAAAGGATCAAAGACAATTCTGAAAATTCATGTTGCACTGACTCTTATTTTTTTTTCTAAGTACCCATATCAGACACCTGCGTCCGACGCATATCCAAATATGATTATAGAGATATGATCCTCCAAGGACCTTCCAAATACATAGAAATCTTGAAAAAAAATTGAACATACCTGTACCCACCCGTGCCGGGAACATACCTATATCTAATATTCATACCCAAGACCGAGTAACATAGTTAAAAGCTATTTATTAGATGAAAATGTAGGCAACTGAAAGGTTAGTGTATTTAGTGAACATGTGTCATGGGCCGAGACTGGCAATCTTCAGGTACGAACCAATTCTCGGACCGTGACACGTGTACCATACCTGAAGGTGACTGGCAACATTTTCTCTGGTAAGGCCAGGAATATTCATCAACTCCAAAATTTTCTTTGGGACAGCCTCTGTATAAGAAGATCAAACAGAAAAAAAATCAAAACATGAATGAATAAAAATAAACACCAAAAATCAACAGGCAAAAAGTTGCAGTCTCTATGATGCTTCGACTCTTCATTTTTCTTTAAGTATCGATGTCCAACACCTATGTCTGACGCATATCCAAGCATGGCTATGAGGATATAACCCTCTAAGGACCCTCCAAATACATGGAAATCCTTTAGAGAATTGAACATACCCGTGTCAGATAAATACCCGTATCCGACACTCCCCGTCTAAGTCCGCGTGGCATAGGTTTTGACATTTTTAGTGTTTGCTGGTAATTATAAGCAACTACAAGAGAAAAGATATAACACTCAGGAAATAGATACAAATTGAAAGAAATGGGGGTAAAAGACTCATACTGTCAATGCCCAGTTGATTAACCGCTGCAACAAACTGTTGATGGAGCTCAACAGACCAGACAACCCTTGGCTTCTTTAGTGTTGATGTATCGTCCCTCTCATTGGTTTCATCGCTGTCATACTTCCTCTTTTTCGAGCTTTTCCAATTCCCTTCATTAGCTACGGATGAGTAATCCGCATCATCGGATTCTTTTGGCTGCCGATCCCCTTCTTCAACGCTTCCTAGTTGCTCGAAGTCCTTCCACTCGTTCCTCCTCTTCCGAACCACATGCTGCCATATGTTCTTCAGCGCCTCGATACGAACGGGTTTGATTAGGTAATCGCAGGCACCATGTGTAACACCTTTCATAACAACATGTTTTCCATCATCTGCAGACATCACTGCAGACCAAAAAAAGGTCCAAAAACACAAGGACATTATCGATTCATGGCGATTAAATCCACTGTCAAAACATCTACAGTAAGAGTTCTTACTGATAACAGGGAGGTCCATCTCCAAACCAATATGCTCGAGAAGCTTAAATCCATCCATATCCGGCATGTGAACATCGCTAATAACAATATCGAACCAATTTTTGTTCTCTCGTAGCATAGACAATGCTGTCATAGCTCGTTCACATGTTTTTACTGGAAAAGAAAACAACACAAATCAACCAAATCATCAATCAAACTACAAGAACATCAACCTCTAAGCTACATATCAAACAAGGAAAATAGAAATTCCCAAAATCTCATGCAAAACAGCACGGAGGTTCGAGTTCTCTTCATCGCATAATATTGAGAATGCTCATTAAATTGAAATATGTTTGATAGCGGATCACGAGATCTTGGTGATCTTCTCTTTATTATTAATGAAGAGTCTGGTCTGTAATCATTCGTCTTGCCCCCAACTTTGAGTATATGCTTTAACAAGAATCATGCACATAAAGGTAGATAGATACAATATAAAACTCCAATAAAATACCGCATAATCTAACGGATAAAGTACATTACATAGTCCATTTTAGGGATCGGTGACTTACCCATTCCGTGATCAAATCAGACCTTTTTAAAGCTAATGGAAAACATTAATAATCAAGCAAAACTACACCAATCTCAAAACTAAATTACATTTTGGAACAAAAGTATAGACTAGAGCAATTACAAAATGCCATTACTTTTTTACTAAACTAACCAAACAGGTATCATTTCGATCAATAACACAAGCAAGAGAAAAAGAAACTCAAGAAATAATCATGGAAAATTAATATGGAAATAACATAATAAAACTCAATAAAAATAACAAAAAAATTGTGTCTTGAAAACACAAAGTAGGAATCAAAACGAAAGACAAATCACAGAAAGGAAGAGGACCAAAAAAAAAAAAAAAGCAAGAAAATTTTGTGTATATTACCTTCATAAAGGCAGGTTCTTAGCATCTTTTCCAAGATCACGAGACATGTTCTATCATCATCAACAGCAAGAACACGCAAACCAGCAGGAAACTGGTCAGGAACTACATCTCCTGATTTCCAACCAGCTGCACTTGAGCTTTCTGTTGACATGGATCCTTTTCCACTACTTGAATTCATTTCAAAAAAATAAAAAGAATTGATCCAATACTAATTGGGAATTTTTGCATTAAGATGCTGGCTTTTCACTTTCACATTTTAAACCTGAACTAAGCATTAAAAAAAATAATAAAAAGATTGATACTTGATAGGGCAGTTGAAATTCAAAGAACCTAAAGTTTAAGATAAGCCAAAACTAGGTTATAACTGAATTCAGTTGCAAGGAATTTAATTTGTAATGTTAAAAATAGGAAAAAAAAGAATTAAATTAATAAATTTTAATTTTAATGTTTAAATAGATTCTTGTATTAGGATAAAAAATGAATTTTTTTTTTTTTTTTTAAAAAATTGATACTCCGTTCGTAGAAAAGAATAATGCATGGCTTCATCTAAATTTTATTTTAAATATAAATGAAATTTGTAAATTGAAATAACAATTACAAATAATTTCAAAATTGATCTAAATTAGTTTAAACAATTTTTTAAAAAAAAATTATGTAAATTAAAAATTAATTTCAAAGTTTAAAAAATCACATTTTTTAAAAAATAATTAATTTGTTAACAATTAAACGAATTAAAAAAAAAATGGAAGAGCAACGGCAACGCGGCGAGAGAGATGACAGCCGGCCTACGGTGCAAGCGCGTCCTTCCAACACGCCCCTTTCTCGCACTGCCAATATATATATATATATATATATATATATATATATAATTAAAGGTAGAGTGTTAGTATTTTTAATGTTTTTAAATTTTTTTATATATTTAAAAAATTATATTAAATTTAAATATCAAATTTAAATATTTTAAAAGAATAGTCGGAGTAATATAGAAATAGATACCACTTGATTATAGTGGCAAATAAAATCTAAGCATGTTGTTATTTATAAAATATATATATCCACATCGGATACATTGTTTACGCTGGCATTTTCATATTTTTTGAGTTAACGATTTGTCTTTGCGTAAGAAATATAAAAATTTTTTAAGTCGCAGTTCAATCCTTAGGCACATTTATTTACGCCATCACTAGAGTCATCTCTACCTTTTCTTTGTATTTGAAATCTCATCGACTTCCTACCAAGTAAACTTGACAATATTAGACATAATTATATAAATATGACATGACAAAATATGCTAATACAACAAATAAATTAATTGCCAGGTCTACTACCAGTCCAATATTGTAAACATTTTTTCATCTCTTCTTGAGTCATTCCTAAAATTAGGGGAATGGATGAAAATCAAATTATAAGATCTTATTAACTCGAGGTGTGTGCCAAATACGAATATGCATCAAATATGAATTCAAAATGAGTGTTAGATATGTAAGTATATGTTGGACATGAGCATATATATATATATATATATATATTTTTAAGTTTGCATTGATTCATGTTAGATTTTATTTCATTTAGAATTTGGTTATTCAATATATATGAAAATTTTGACTAAGTATCAATAACTAAATAGTTAAAGCGTCCAATTTATAACTGACAAATTCGTAGGTTCTCCTATTGGATGTACGCCAATAAGACACTTCAATAAATTTATTGATTTTTTATTTTAAATTTAAATCATTCCGAATTTAAATTACTTTTAATTCTAATTCAATTCCTATATTATACATGTAAATATTAACTCACTAAATGTTTTTCACGAGATTTGATATCAAAAACTTTGATACAAGTTAATAGCCATCAAAATTATGGATTAAATAATGCTTTTATTTCACATGGAAAAGGTGCAGATTTGATACCAAAGTTTTGCCACTAGTGTGCTTTACATGTCCCATAGGTGAACATGTTCGTCATTTCTCTTTAGTTATTGGGAATTTCTATGGGAAACCTATTATAGATTGAGCCACTATTTGAAAAAAAAAAAATTAATTTAGGTTTGATCCAATCAATAGTTTGAATTACTGTTTAATATATAATAAAATAAAAATTTTTTTAATTAATATTTATATATTTTTATAATTAAATTTAAATAAAAATATTAATTAAAAATAAAAATATTATTTTACTTAATAAACAACAACTTAAATTAAATTAATCCAACTTAACTCGGTTAAAAAAATAAATTTGAATATGGCATAAATTAAACGAACTACTCAAATCTTGAATAATTCTAAAATTTGAGAATTTCTACTAAAGTATTAGTACATAATGATGAAGGAGGCACCAAGAGATATGTGTCCTGGCCTATTCATTTACTACACTCAGTAGAAACTTAGTCCATTGAACCCGAGGTTTAATTTCGATAATATATTCAACTATTTTTTAAAAATAATATTTAATAATTTTAAATTTTAAATTTTAGTATTTATAATTTTTTTATTATCTTTAAACTAAGTATACTTTGTAAAAATATAAAAAATTAAAATTAAAATATTTTTTATACAAAAGAAATCAGCTTAAAAATAAAAAAAAAAAGATTACCACTTAAAAATTAAAATACAAATTACATACTTAAAATTTAAATTTTAAATACATTAAATAATAATTTTAATATATTAAATAATATTTTTTAAAGACAATTACACAACTAAATTAAAATCCAACCAATTTTCATTTATAAATGTTTACGCCAAGTGTTGCAAATTAATTTGTTTACTGCTCCCAAATAAATAAAAACCAATACTAATGACACCTACAGCCAACCTTTTCTGGCCTGAAGCACAAAGCTATCTGACTTTGTTCGGGAAACCAAATGGTAACTCAGCTTAGGGTTGAGAAAAATATCAAATAAATCAAAAATTAATTCAAAATATAATGTTTAATTTGATTTTTATTGATCTTGATTCAATTTCAATTAGAGTAATAATTAATTATATTCAATTTGATTCAATTTTCGATTTATAAGTTCAAATTTTGCAATTATCAAAACCAAATCAATTTTTATTTTTTATTACTTTTTTAGTTTATTTTTAATTTTATATAATATAAAATAAATATTTTATTTCTAAATTAGTAAAAAGAAAATTACAAAAACTATAGAAAAGAACTTTTTTAAATTAAAGAAAACTAATGAACTAAATAAATCCAAACTGGATTTGGATTGATTAGATTATATATTATATACGATATTTAGTTTAGTTTTAATTTAATTTTTAAAAAGTATTATACACGAGTACTTTAAAAAGGGGGGGGGAGGGGTTAAAAACAGATACAGTTTAAGTGCATGAATATGTCTCCCAGAAAAAGAAAGCTAAAGTGTTATTTCAACTTCACTAGCAAAGAACTGATATTTGGATCCAAAAGTGTTAGTACAAGTAGTAATGTTACACTGTCTGAACTTAGAAAAACACAATCATGTCTATATATACATATATCAAGAGAAATTATCATCATCATCATCATCAAACAAATTTATTAGCATGTTACGGAGAATGATCTATACCTCTTCAAGGTCATGGGAGACTGATAAAAGAACCCTTAGTTTCACCGGAAGGATGCTGGATAACAGAATATCGTGTCTATCTGCTTTCAGTATCCACCATCAACAGCCATGAGGAAGAACTACAAACAGGGCATGCGAAATCGTGCATGAGCTAACATTGATGGGGTGGTATGGATTTTGGTAGTCGATCTGCTGAGATAATTGGGATTTTCGTCCAAGTTAAGTGGCAGTTTCAGTCATGCATTGGAATGTTGGTCACCTCCAGTATGTATTGTGGGAAACAAAGAACCTGAAATCAGGATGATTCACTTGCAAAAGCCTAAGCCAGTTATCAGCAGTTTGCAAAAGGGAATTCGCTTTCTGGGATTCGTTAACGCCATCAGGATTCCAAACGGAAACTTTGAACTTATAGAAAGCAAGTCCAAAGGTAGGCAATGGTAGCTTTAAGGACAAGTTGGCATCATGAAACTCCCTAAAATTAGAGCCTTGGAAGGGTGGCCCATCAACGCCACTACCTGCTCCAAACAATATCGAAAGCACATTGTAAACAAAGTGCCTCACAGAAATGATACACATGCACGACCACATTATAAAGAATGATGCTTACATGGTGAGGGCGTCGAAAGAAAGTGATAGGTTAAAAAGCAGGCATCGAGATTTTGCAGAGTTGGACCCATTGGTATCCTATATATGGGATACCTTCATTAATGAAAAAGAAAACTCATCAGATATAATGCGGAAAACTCATCAGATATAATGCGGTTTAAAATTACATTGCAATAAACAAGAACCATAGCTTCATGAAGTCATTTTGGAAGAAAAATATACCACGCAACTGAAATCCAACTTGAAGGGGATAGATCACAGCTCCTATATGTCCTCAGTGCTGGAAATCGAGATGCCAGAACCGAAATCTGCAGAATGCAAGGTTATTCGAGAGAACACAAGAAGTTACAAATGCTAATGTGAATTAGGAAAAGGGACTTACCTTGTCCGCCAATGGCTGACGACTAAATGGTTGATCATGCTCTAAGTATTCAAAAATAAGCTGACCAGGAGTGTTACAATTATCACTTTCTTCGCTTGACGAAGCCCCAAACGGTCTATTTCTAAATGACAGTGTAGTCAATCTCTCAATATTCGCATCAGCAATCTCCAGCTGACTCCAAGACCCCAGGACAGTGTTAGCTCTTCTTCCTATAGCATAATCACTATCGCTACCATCACTACTCGTCTCCCTGCATGACTCAGTATCACTCTCCTCACCAGGCCTCCTGTTCGAAGATGGATAGAAAAACGAAACAACACAACCAGCATGTGTTATTAGTCTAGCATTTCAAAAATTATGATTAAAAAATTACAGCTCAAGATAACTCATCACCTAACAATTCAAGCTTTATTATAAAAACATTCAACCATCAACTGAGACTCTAGCAACAAAACTTCCCAAATCAATAGAAAACCATTTCTGATAAATTTGAGTCTGATTACCTAATTACAGTTTCTTAAATCAGAAAAAGGAAACATTCACTAGCTGTCACCACATAAGGATCCAAAAAGTCTTAAGGGTCATCAGAAATTATCAGTCAAGAAAGGCACCAGCAGAGAGGATATCGAGGCGACTCTCGATAAAACAGCAGGTAATTTCGTAAAATAAGGTGTCAATGGCTTTACCTCTGCCTCTGCGAGGATCTTGACGGATCTATATACAGCTGAATGCCAGACAAGTAAGGAACATAGTATTGCATTACAGAGTCACTACCATTCAACAAAAGCGGAACGCCGGCTCCATATGCACTCCATTCTTTAAAAGACTCCCACAAATCCTTAAGCACAAAATATGGAGGACACTCCAGTCCACGCTCTCGCTCTCGGAATCCTCCTATGCTTGTCTATAAGATCACCAAAATTTCATCAAAAATAATATTCACCATCATTTAAAAAAAAAAAAAAAAGACCCCTCAAGCACTTCATTTTATGCTTGACACCTCAAAAAAAATCCCATATGTTTGCACTGATTAATACAATAATCAACGGTTTCTGTATTCTGGTTGTCTGTTCTTCAGCAAAATTTCTTCAATTTCCTACATTTTCTGACTAATGAAATAAGACCCACTTCTTGAACTTCCTATTGGGTTTTGATTCTTGCAAAGAAATTAAAGTAAAATCCAGTAATTCAACTAGTTTCAGTTAATCATTACATCTACTAAACCTTAAAAAAAAAAAAAACAGATTTCCACAAATTTCATCATGAAAACAGGCCTGGACCATTGTTTTTAATCAATTAAAGAATCCAAAAATTAAAGATTGAATCTTGTGATTAATAAAATTTGGGGTTTTTCTTTTTAATGTACCTTGGGTAAATGTTGAGCCGAAACCACAGGAGTCGTAAACTTCAAGAACCGATCCAAATTCGAAGAATTATCATCATTCCTTTTATTAGTATTATTACTATTAATACTATTATTCACCGAAGATGAAGATTGCAATGCAGTAGCACATTCCTCGTGATCCGTTCTCTTCTCCGTCAAACTCTTGGAAATCAACGGCCTTTGCTCCCGCCGCTGCATCGCCGTCATCATCTGCTGTTGTTGCTGCTGCTGCTGCTGCTGCTGTTGTTGTTTCCTCATCGGCGGCGGATTGTAAAACCGGTTCTCTCCGCCTCCACGGCTTCTCGCAATCGATACGCCACCAGAACCCGCCATTGGACGAAACCTTAAGAAAAAAAAAAAAAACAACACAACACAATCTGAAAAAAAAAAAAAAAAAAAAGTTGCTTATTTTGAATCTTGGGTTGAAGTGATGTGAGTATAAATCTAGGGTTTTAGTGAATTAGGGGAAAGAAAGAGATAATCCAAAGAGAGAGTGAGGATTAAAATTGTTTTTTGTAAAAGAAAAAATTCAATGATTTGAGTCTTCAGATCAATTTGGTTATTAAATACTAAAATATTAGATTTTTTTTAATTTTTTTTTGGTAGTTTTGAAAGGGAGATGTGGCGACTAGTCATCAAATGAGAAATAAAATAATATATATATATATATATATATATTTGGTCTTTTAATATTTTGGAGGACAATAAAAGAAAATTACTAGAAAAGTCTAGAATTTTTATTTATTTATTGTGTTTTCCTTATAACTTTCTTTTCTTTTGATTTAGACAACTTGACGATCCCCTCAGTACCACTCATAAACTTCGTTCCTTTCGATCAGATAAACCCTTTTTTTTTATATATAAATATATATTTGATATAAATAAATTTTTTATATTTAAAAAATTTTATTTTTATATTAATATTTAAATATATATTAAATATATATTATATGTGAAAACTTAAAAATAATAAAACAATTCAAGTAATATAATTCGTACTTGAATTTTTTTTTAATTTGATGGGATTTTTCTCTGTTTTTCATTTATATCAAATAAATGAACTTTAAGAAGCAAAAAGAGTTTTCTTTTTTCCTTTTAAATGGAGGTTTTTTTAAATTTTAAATTTTAAATTAATTAATTTATATAATTATTTTTTAAAATTAATATTTAATAAATTTAAAATTTAACATCGATAATATTTTTTATTCTTAAATTATAACTTTTTATATAAAAAAATAAAATTTTTATATTTCTTTTACATTTTATACAATAAAAAAGAAACTTTTTATAAGTTTTGAGTCCAAAAACGACTTTTTCTTTTAATTAAAATTTTAGGGTGGAAATTTAGGGTGGGAACAGATTGATTGAAATCCCAAAAGAGAAAAAAGGGTAGATCCTGAGTAGTTTGGAATATTCTATTTTGACTTTCGTTTTCCCTTTTGGGTTTTCATTATCATGTCTAAATTGGGCCATCCATATGAGATCCAAGGATTCTGATTACTACAACCCTTGCCCATGCTTGGGTTTATCAGTCCATCCACCCCTCAAAAATGTACTTCTCCAAAGGTGTTATCGACTCAAAATGACGTAATTTAATTTGAATCAAATTAATATTTAATAATTAAAAAATTTTTATTTAAATTTAATTATAAAATATTAAAATATTTTTATAATTTTTTATTAATTTTGAATAATAAAATAAGTAATATAAGTTGATCGACTTGAAAACAAGCCTAAGTAAAAAAATGCAAAATTTTTTTGGAATGTAGCATAGCCCATTCCATAGACACCTTTACTAAGAAACCAACAGTGTTTTAGAGTTAAATTTTGATATAATATTAATGATTATTTGATTAATATTCTTTACGAAAAAGTCTACTTTCACTTTGTATTTTGATTCGTATGACATTTAATTTTTTGTACTTTTTTTTTAACATTTAATCTCTTGTGCTTTGACCGTTATGACAAAAGCAGGAAACATTGTTAGATTTAACTCTAGTTGATGATTCACTACAAAAACTATCCCATTTTTCTTCATCGTCTTCTCCTACTTCTTAATGAAACCCTAAACTTAAAAAATTCGAAACTCTATCATTTTCAATAAATAATCAAAATATAGTTCAATTAAACCCAAGATTAAAATAACTTATCATCTAAAATTTTAAATCTATTTTCAAGCAACGGTTAAAAAGTCTATAACATTAAATTTAAATATAAACTCAAAACAATTATAATTTACCCCAAGTTAATATCGACATAATCATAATAAGGTTCAATTCTCTTTGCAACTTTAAGTCAAATATCAAGATCATTAGCACAAATTTAAACAAATAATGGGTGTTCCTCCTGCGATC
>JBBYHL010000022.1:4375706-4385946 GCA_038381835.1 Adansonia madagascariensis | reverse complement strand
ATTAGTAATTTATATTATATAAATTTTAAAATATTTATGTATTCGTATCATTTTTTCTGTTGTGTTGTGATTAATATTGCTGGATTTAAAATGGTGGGGGAGATTAATCAGTGTAATTATTGTTTTAGGGGACTTAGCTTTCATGTTTTGTCAGTTGATTCATGTAATATATTTTATACTGTCATAATCATATTTAATATATTTTATTATTTATATAAATTTTAAAATATTAATAATTTATAATATATAAAAATTAAAATATTCATATATTCGTATGACTTTTTCATGCAATATCATGATTAATAATGCCAAACTTAAATTGCTGGAGAGATTAACTAATTTAATCATTGGTTTTTTTTTTTTGGGTGGGCTAGTTTTTCTATTTTGATTTTGTCTATTGATCCGTATAATATATTTTATCACATCATAATTGTATTTATTATCTTTTATATATATAAATTTTAATATATATAATAATTTATATTATATAAATTTTAAAATATTTATATATTCATCTTATTTTTTATAATATATCGTGTTTAATACCATTGATTTAAATCGTGAAAAAGATTAAACTCACTGAACTCATTGTTTTGAGGGGGATTAGCTTTTGTCTTGGTTTTGTCGGTGGATGGCTCTCCCTTTGGATACTTCTGCAGCCATTCACCACCTTTTTTTTTTTCTTTTTTTTTGACAAACCTTTAAAACCTTAAATATCTTCACTAATACTTGTTAACGTCTTCTATCGGTGGATTAGGCGAAATTTCTAAGAGTTGTCGGATTAAGATATAATTATATTAATATTTATATATTTTTATAATTAAATTTAAATAAAAATATATTTTATTAATAAATAGCAAATTCAGACCAAACAATTAAAAAGATCTAGTGAGTTTCTTAATTTATATGCAGATCATTTGAAACAGCAATTCAATGTCCCATTTATCAGAGAGAGTGAAATGAAAATAGCAACTAAATGTCACATTTATCAAAGAGGTTAGAGTTAAATACTATCTTACTCCGACTCTTTGTTTTCTCCGAAGTATTGGTGTCTAACACCCATGTCCGACACATATTTAGAAATGGGTATAAGGGTACGATCCTCTAAATATATGAAAAAATTTAAAACAATTGAGCATGCCTATCTCGGACGCATACTCCTATCTGACATTCACTCCTTAGTCCCAGTAACGTAGGTTAAATATACATACATAGACTTTTTTTTTGGCTCACTTGATCTTACTATTTTTTTTCCCTATAACAAACTGCAAACTATACATGGATGACTTACAAGTTTAGGAAGCGGAAGGGGACGTTCATGTTTTCATCTTTGTAGCTGCTCGGAAGTGTTGGTGGTGGATGATGTTGCAGTCCGGCCGCCATTCTCCATTCTGTTATCAACGAGTACTTGCAGTCCCCACTTCCTGTCTGCCTCCGAGGGTTCTATAACTTTGACAGAGCCGTTTGTCAGTCCCACGGCTAACTGATTGGGTTCCTGTGGGTGTGCCGTGACAACGAGTGGGTGCACGGTTTGGCTGTTAGAAACATCAAAAAATCAAGAGGTAAGATCTCACATGCATGCTTCAATCAAGGCTTTTTAAAGCATCACAGTACAGTTGAATACTATATTGCTCTACTATGTTGCTCTGACTCTTCATTTTTTCTTAAAGTACTCATGTCTCACAGATATCCAAACGTGGGTGTTGGGATATGTCGCTCCAAAGATAATCCAAATACATGGAAAAACTTAAGAAATAATTGAACATACTCATGTCAAATATATACGCATATCTAACACTCACACCCGAGTCCGACTAACGTAAGTTGTATAAATCAAATGTAATTAATATGGTGATATAAGCAGTAACCTGTTCGATGACGCTGGAGAGATATACGCGGATGGTGCAATACGACATCTGAGCCTCAAGCTATCGGCATCGAATACTCCAATGTTACCATCCGTAAAAGTAGCATAAACTAGCTGGCTATTGCAAGAATATACTGCACTAGATATCAATGAAGAAAGTACCTCTTGTGGCATCCACTGCAATGTAAAAGAACGTTAAATTTTGTTCGCCACATATTTAAATTCGTTAGGTAAGGTTTTAGCTGTTTTACCTGTCGGATGCATTCCATCTTGTTAGCATCATATATCGCGAGTTGCATTTCATGGCACACTAACAATCGAACTTGATCAGAGTGAAATTGCACTCGAGTGTCGCCTTGAGGGGCCTTTCCAGCAGGCAGTTGAAGAGCAACTGATTTTATCTTTTCCCAGTTATCAGTGTTCCAAAAGAAAAGCTGCAAAAGGAAGAGGCCGATAGCATCAGGAGTAAAACTACAATAAGAACCGATAGTCATATCCATCTACCAACTAGAAGAGAAATAAATACAAAGACTTATGATTATGGCATAATGTGAGAGAATGAGAGAAGTTTCTTTTCAGGCAACTTAAATCAATTTCTTTCATTTCTAGGGCATAATGTGAGAGAATGAGAGAAGTTTCTTTTCAGGCAACTTAAATCAATTTCTTTCATTTCTAGGCGAGAAAAGAAATACAGGAACCCTTAAGAAAGGAATTTAGGCTACATGGCTCTGATTCTTCATTTTTCTTAAAGTATCTGTGCCTTAACACCCGTGTCCGATGTATATCAGAACATGGGTATGGCCGTATAGGGATTGACCTCCGAAGGACTCTCCAAATACAAGGAAAAACTTAAAAATAATTTAACATACACTTGTTGGACACGTACCAGTATTCGATGCTCACACCCAAGTCGGAGTAACATAGAATTTTGGTACCATAATCTCATTTTCAATATCAGAAATATTGCAACCTTCTATAATTACTCTTATCATATAGGCAACCGAACAAAAAAATGCAGAAAGAAGTACATCTGATCTCTTTTCCACGTTAGTCAAGTTTTAATTCGTAAAAATAAAAAATACAAGTACGCACAACCAGACACAGGGAGGTATGATGATGAAGCATACCTGAGCATCAGCACCAGAAGAAACCAGGATATTAAGACTGGTGGAAAATGCTAAACCGGTTATGCGTTTTTGGTGACCCTTCAATTTTGTTTTGACCTATAGTAAGAAAAAAAAAAGCACCTCTTTTCTTATTGAATATCAAAAGACACCACTATTGATAAAAGATATAAAGATATACTTAAATCATCTACCTCATCCACCCTGACATTGTAAATATGGATGGCTGAGTCATCCATTCCAATCGCGATGATGTTATTATCTTGAGGATGAAATGCCAAGAAGGTTGAAGCTGGAGGAGGTGCCATAAAAGTTGTCATTACCTGCAAATCAATGCAATTTCAAATCAAATAAACAATCACTATAGATAGAATCAAAGTTGGCATGAAACTTCATGCTAATTCAAAATTTTGCAGCCACAACTGAAAAGATTTTAAAATACACATTAATTTACCTTGAATGTCATCATATTAAACAAAGAAACCTTTCCACCACATGCGGACATTACATAGGAGTCATTCTTTGAAAGTGCTATGCATGGAACCGCGTCTTCGGAATTATCTGGGACATCATTAGTCATAAGAAGGCCACTGTTTGGTTGCCAAAGTTGTGGAACAATGCCAGCAGTGGCCTATAAAACCATAAAAGATTAAAAAAAAAAAGATTACACAAGGAAATTTTTCTACTGATATCAAATGTGCAAAACAGGCACGTGGACCATCACATATAAATTTGCATGTATATTTCAATGAATAATAATATATGGATGTCTGCAAAGCATAAATCACCTTGCCACTAGGATTTGGTTCATTGCGACTCCATTTCCATAGCTTTTGGACCCCATTTGCTCCAAGAGCAAGAATCCCAACACCAGAATTTGTGTAAAGAAGTCTAGCAACCTTGATATACATGCAATTTAATAATCATAAAAATGATAAACGGAACAAGATAGTCCTGAAAGATAATGTTAACAACAAAAAAGAAGAGGTGAAAAAATATATGTATTACAGTAAAACCTTGCTAGCATTATCCAAGTTGTCTGGCATGGTGACTGTTCGACACTGAGTAGGGTCAACAATCTCAGTTAGTTCCCAAGGTTTGGTTTTATCAGACACATGTTCCGAATTTCTTGGCTTTTCAATGCCTCTACTCATCACTCCATTCTGCAAGAAATTATAATTAGAATCAGATGCCGGTTCGAAAATCTAGTAAAATTGAATCAGAATACAAGCAAACTAAACTGCATTGAGCAATAGGTCTGTAAAATCTCTCAACTTCATTTTAATAATCTTTATGTTCTTTAATGTGTGAAGCAATTGATACTAATTTTCTAACCAAAACATAAAATATCAGCAGAAAGTAAAGCTTAGTGCATTGCAGCATACAAGACTAGGAGTAGGCCTGGCAGGGCTGTCTACACGTTCTATTTTGCTAACTGGACCGATGCTTTTACCCATAGCAGAACTAGATACCTGATCGGTAATCAAGCCAAAAAAAACCAAGTTGTAAATAGATGTACATAACAATATAACATAAAAAAATGCAAGGCAAGTTAGGATTGCAATGGAAGATATATAACCTTCATCTCAAGTGGTGCTCTAGATGCTTCGTAAGATCGAGCCTCCATTGCCCTTAATGTTCTAAGACCATTGGCATTTGCAAGAACCTTGAATCCATTGTCTGCTGTAGTAACAACAAGCAAATTTCCTTCCTTGTTGAATCTCAGTCGTGGAAAGCTCTATCTATCCCAATATCAAGCAAGAAATCCAATTTGAAATCAAAGTATATGTTCTACAATCAATCAAAGATGCATAAAAAGGGAAGCTCAAATGAAAAATGAGGTGCTAACCGGAAGCCCCCCCTCAGCTTCTGTGCTGGTGAGAATATTTGTATTGTCCATATGCCAAAATTTAATCAGGTTATCATCACCAAAAGCCAAAAAGCGATTCCTTGTTGTGTCAAACTGTACTACACCAGTAGAATTCTTTCTAAAACCAGAATATGTCCTCTTTATTTTTCCTTCACTTTCATTCCATTCAACCAAAAATGAATCCCCGTCCTTGCTTGTGCCACAAGAGAATAATCTGCAAAGAGAGAGGATTGATAATTTTGTTACCTTTCATATACAGCTAAGGAGATTTGTAGCAGTGTAAGAGAAAAAGGTTAACTGCGTATACTACTTTTGTGTTTTCATCTACTTACCTACTACCATCAGCACTATAGAGCATCGTGGTACACCACTGTCCAGGAGCATCATAGTCAACCCTAGAGCCCATATTGTCATACAACCAAGCCTTGATTTTGCCATCTACAGAAGTTGAAAATATAAACTGCAACAATATGACAGAAGCTTAATGCACAAACAATTCACAATTGGAAAAATAAACTATTGTCTATGCTACAACACATTTATCAAGCTCAGACCTGATGAAATCCGATCAACAAAACATGAAACAGATTAAATATAGAGAAGCAAAACATATGCAAAATGTTTTTCCTAGAGTTATAGAAGGGATATAACAAAAGATGACCTTCTAATCCTATCTAGAGAAGAAATTGCAGCATGCAAAGTAAAATTAAAAAAAAAGTACAAATTATCATCTACACACCTATTATACATCTTTCCTCCATATAATAGGATGGCTCAAATTTAGTAGTTGTATATATTACTTATATGTGATGGCATAGATCTAGTAGTTGTAAATATTACTGATACAAAAAGCTGCCCTATTTTCTTTTCACAGATCAGAGTATACAAAACTTTCATCACATGGTTCCTTAACCAACAGGTAATAGCTAAATGCAGCAGATACCAAGTACTTCTATGTCAAAATATCAGCTTATCCACAATAAAATACTTTCCCTTGAAGCATAAAAACATCTTCCAGACTTCATTTTAAAAACTGCCTACCTGAATATTTTCCTTCTGGTGAGGACAAACAGAATAAACAGGTGCCTCGTGACCTTCAAAATTGAAAAGCTTAGTTCCGGCCAAATCCCATACCGATAATTATTACTGAAACTCAGAACACAAGAAGTTCAAAGAAAATCAAGAATAAACTGTCTATTTTATTCACTTTCTCACCGTTATCAACTTATCATCTCCACAAGTAACAACACAGAGTTTTTTGTTTGGATGAGAGAAAGCTAAGTCATTTACACCACCCACATGGGCATCAATCTACCATAAATAAGATGGCAGTTATCAGTTTATATTTAAGTGTAACGCCCCTTTAAGCAAAGTATAAGAAAATGAATTAGAAACATGCCTCTAGATGTGCACGTAGATCATTAGATCCTTGATACGAATGCAAATGAACAAGATGCTTCGTAAATGCAACTCCTGCAACAAGAAAATTGTTCAATATAGAAGCCCAAAACTGGACTTATTAGAGGAAATCACTCTTATGGCACATACCAATCAAATTTCCATCTGGGCTCCAAGCAATATGGCTTACAGACATGGATGAATCTTTGACGAAACTAGTCTGCAAGAGACTCTCAATTATTATCCTAATAGATGTCTTTTGCCAGAATTCCAGCATTCCAGAAGCAAAAGTATAAACCCTATCTTGTTTCAAGAATATTTTAAAGAAGATAGGAAGAGGGTGTGAAGAAGGAAAAAAATAACTCAGTAATTGAAACAGGACATTGTTTGCACTTGAAGTATAATTGTGATAGAGAAGACAAATATTTTAAAAGAAAATTGGCAAAATCACAAGTAACAGAAATAATTTGAATGTTAAAACTGCAATTACTGAAATAACGTGCATTTGTGGACACCAATCACTAGTAGATAGAACAGTCAAATATTCAGACATTCAGTAATCCTACAATCCTCAGTAATAATATATGATTTTTTTTCAGTCAAAGATGCGATATCACCTGAAATGCAGCTGAACAAGTAGCCAGATCCCATATCTTGAATGGTTTTGACACCAACCTGTCTCGCATGCCAACCTCCCACAAGGAAATTTCACCATTACTACAGCCAACTATAGAGAATGTGCATAAAGCACGATGAGAAAATACAACCCATAGCAACAAAACTAAAGGAATGAACCTTGATCTAAAATCAGTATAGGCAAGATTGTTGGTGTAGTTGCCATTGACTTTACCAGTAAGTCAAGTATGATGAGAAGGATGGAAATCCATGCTTGTCACATTGGATCCCTGGTGAAGAGTACAAGCAACAGATCTGGGTAGGTCATCAAGTGACCATGAAGCTTGTTGAGGAGGAGCAGGATATGTGACCTGAACACATTAATAAGAATTCCCGTAATTGATTATTGGATAATACATCATAGTTACAAAAAATGTGAGAAGTATCTAGACTGCCATGAAGAATAAGAGCTCTTGAAGATCAACCTCATCAACAGATTGCGCAGACCGCAACCGTTTCATTAACTGCTCATGATCAGTGCTTCCATACTCAGTCATTCCAAGTGTATCTGGTGTTCTCGGATGTTTCAAAACTGAAACTGCAGTAACATTCAAAATTCAATCAGGTTAGTTACGTACCTAAGGAATAAATCAAACAATGAGAAAAGGGTATAATATCCCCCTCCCCCTCTTTTTTTTCTCTTTCTTATCTTTCTGCTTTTTAAGCAGTCCTTTAAGCAATTTCACACAAAGGAAATTATATATCTTGGATATATTATTTTAACAGCTGACAACACCATACCAATATTTAAGACTAAACAATCTACTTAAATCAAGTTTAAGGAGTATATACAACGCAAGTACTGGAGTCTCTTAACTCCGCTTTCATCAAGGTCATCCTCACATCTTATAACCAAGAATGCAAAAAGAGAGCATAAAATGCAAAGGATAGAAGTAATCCAATATATTTCACTGAAAATTCTATAAATTGGGTAGAAACTGAAAACTATCTGCCCTTAAAAGATCATTATTCGGACTACCATTACCAAGAACGCCAACCACAATAAAAAACATAAATTTTACCTTGACTTTGAGGTACAGGCAGCGACGAAGCAGAAGCAGCAATGGCAGCAGATTGGACCGATGAGCAATGGTTGGCATTTGCCAACCAGCCAGCTAAAGCATTAGCATTTGCAGCAGCTGCTGGAGGAAAAGGCTGCAATAACATAACAGGAAACAAAAGAAATTTTTACAGTCAACACAAGAAACATGAATCAACAGCACCATGATTCAAAACAATAGTAAACATTAAGATCATACTCCACCATGCGCTCCAAGTGGAGCATAAGTTGACGGCTTCGCAACTGCTGCAACTGGAAGAGTTACTGGAGTAGGTGCACGAGCCCCATTAGGAGAGGAACAACTGTGATCAGTGAATAAGGTTTTGATATCAGGATTAGGCCTAGGGTTCTTACACAGCTGATGTTGCCAGTTCAAACTGCAAATAACCAATCAGTCAGATATAACATCGTCCATTTACCACAATTACAACTAAAAAATGCCACATCACAAAATGCAAAAATACCTTTGATTAATCAAAGTTCGCAACCGTGATGCCTTAAATGTGGGGAAAACAAGCTTTTCACGGAACAAGGGATTCGCTTCTATTAGTTTCTTAAGCTCAACCAACATTATGCTCCGAGCTGATTTAGTATCACCATACTTCGATAACTGCTCATTTTGCCTACAGTATATCAAAAAACATGTCTTAAACAACCCATAATCCTACATCCAAAAATAACCAACCATTCCACAATCTTAATTACCTAAAGTTCTCCATAGTCAAAAGCAGCGTAATTTCCTTAAAAAGTTCTTCGTTAAACATCGAAAAAACTTTCAAATCTTTCACCAATATCTCAACAGCTTTAGCTCTATCATGGCTGAAATACAACAAAACCAAAAGAAAAATATTATTATATACAATCAAATCAAACCAAATCAAATATCATTCAAATCAATTAAGCCACAAAAAACGGACATTACCGGTCCAAAGCTTCTAGATACTTCTGTTTTCTGATCTCAAAAAAAATCTTCATTGAATATCGACTATCATCAACTTTAGTGAAACCCGAGAGGTACTTCTCAACTTCGTCCCATTCACCGGCGAGAGCTTTCTCTTCAAAGTACTTCATGTTGAAGAAGAACCCTGACTCTTGCTCTAACCTGTAAATTTCACCAGAAACGAAAACAAACCCCAGTTAAAACGACATTAGAAACAAAAAAATGGAAAATTTAAAATGAAAAATGAATTTACAAGCTTACCTGTGAACAGTCTCCTTGAATTTTTCTTCTTCAAGGAATTGAAGAATCAAAAACACTAATTCTCTGCTAAGCGACGACATTCCTTCTTAGCCGATCGAGAAAATTGTGAATTCAATTTCGGGAGTTAGGGCTTTTATTTTTACTTTTTTTTTTAAAAAAAGAGCGAAAGCAAGAGTTGAAAAAGGGTCAAACGGCTAAGAGAACCGAAAAGCGGTGGACGAAATGGCAGCGTTTGACGGAAGTCAGCGGCTGCTCTAAGCCGGAAAATCGGTTCTTTCCTTTCACTGATTTCTAGGGTTTGCGGTTCAATTTCATACTCGTCGTTCAACGAGAACGGTAGAACAAGGCTGCCACAAAATTTTAAAAGAAAAATAAATAAATAAATAAAAAGAGAGAAAAAGATAAAGATAAAGAAGAAAGAGAAAGTGAGTTTTTCACTTCTTTCGATGCGTTTGCGCAGTTTGCCAACAACTTATCACTTAGTAAGCAGATAACTACTCCCACCAGATTGATAAGTACCTCTACTTATCGATTTCTGAAATTTTCTAAAAGAATACTTCACTGCAATTATTTATTGTTTGATGTCATTGCAAGAATAATTAATAGAATTGTGAATTTGTAAAATGGGTTTGCTTCGAAGGTCCGCGTAATCGATGCTTGTAACTTATAAGCAGATCTTAACATTATTAAATATGATAAAATATAATTAAAATAAAATATAAAATATAATATAATATGAATAAATAAAACAAACACAACATCAATGTATAAATATCTCAAAATTAATATAATATAAATTATTAACATATATAAATTTATATAACATAAAATACTTTAAATATGATTATAATATAAAAGATATATAAATATGATACAGATACATAATTATGAGGCTACCTGATTAAAAATTATTTATTGGTCATTTTAATAAAGGTTTTTTGCATTTAATATATTACTTTTACTAAATTTAAAAAAAAAATAATGCATTAATTATATTTTTCACCATTTAAGGACTATTTAATTACTAATTTTAATTTTTTTTTTT
>JBBYHL010000022.1:4308004-4318696 GCA_038381835.1 Adansonia madagascariensis | reverse complement strand
ACTTTAGGTCCAATCATTTGCCCTTTTCACACTATTCTCACGCTTTTTGTCGCTCATCATTTCCTTTATGAGCTTTAAACTCTTGGTAGATGCTCTTAGATAGAATAACGTTAAATATGATATAATTATATGATATTAAAAAAATTTAAAATATGATATAATATAAAATAATATAAATATGAAATAAATTTATAAAATTTTTAAATTTTTTATTATAATATTATTAACGTATTAAAATTTATAAATATATGAAATATCTTAAATACGATTACAACGTAATAAAATAAATAAACACAACGTTAATACATGATTGAAATTTATATAAATATAAAATATCTTAAATATAATAATGACATAATAAGATATATAAATACAATATAAATATATGAATTTATCAATTTATGTGCTCATTCTTATGTCTCACGTGTCAAACCTTGCACAAACATACGTTGCACATAAAAGAATTTTATTTTCCTAAAGTATATATATTTAGTTTTCAAAATTGTATTGGTTTGATTAATGTTCTTTTTTATATTTAAATATTAAATTAAATATTAATTATAATTAATAATAAATAAAAATATGAGCCTAACCATTGAAGGTTAAAGATTTAAATTTTATTGATTACAAATAAAATTTTAAAAAATATATAAAAATTAATTTTTTATCAATTAAACTACAATTTTATAGTGATTCGATTAATATCTGGTTTTAATATATTTGACAGACTGGAAATGATACAGATATATAAAAGTTTGATTTATTTATGGAAGCAAACGATTTATTTATGATTCTGAACTTTTAGGACGTAATTGGAAGTTTTGAAAATTTGATTGTTTAATCATTAATATACCTTAAATCTATTTCTATTAAACTTTTTAAGTATCCAAATTTCATTTTTCTATATTATTTTAGATAAAGATAGTAATAGACAGTGTAAATTTAGATATCTACTTTTTATGAATATAAAGTGAATATGAATTTGGATAGTATAATTATTATTTACTACGGATGCGAATATAAACCCTGAAATATTTATTATTCGAATCTATATTACTTTTATAGGTAACGAATGCGAATATCAGAATCCACTATCTAAATGCAAAATCCACATTGTGAAATGCAAGCATTTATGCTCACGGAAAGAATTGAACCTTAGCTTCCATGTTTAGCTACTTATTAAATTTTATTTTTTAATGAATTCGTATATCTAATGAATAATATTATTTAATTTAAATTTAAATTCAAATAATAATTTATATATTTAATACGAATAATAAATAAATTTAAATTTTAAAATACTTATACAAATTTAAATTTAAATATTACAAAAAATATAAATATCAAATATGTTATTATCCTTACTTTTGGGGTCAGTTTTGACCTCTTTGGCAAAGATTTTTGATTCACAGGTCTATGTAATTGTAAATCAATCTCTGAATTTTTAAGGAATCAAAATTTAGTAACCTTTAACATTAATATGAAATAGTCCAAGGGCTTCCTTATAAAATAAATAAACTAAGAACATGCTTAATATTATAATATCCCCAAATAAAAAAGCCGAATGAAAAACAAAAATATATTTAAAAGAAAATAAATAATACAACAAAATAAATAATACCAAAAAAAATAAAAATAAAAATTGGGACCCCGAAAGGTTCTTCAATGCTTTTTTGGAATTCAGCTTTCAATCGGCTTCTTTCGGAATTGTTTTGATCTTTCAACGATTTTCAGGTCTTTTAATTAATTAGCAATTTTCATTATTTGTTTTGAAAAAATTTTGTGCTTTGTTAGGGTATTTATCGATCTCTTTCTCTTTTGATCATCTCTCGATTTGTAATGGAATGGTTTTTTTTCTTTTGGGTCTTGTTTTGTTCCAATTTGATAAGTTTCTCGTTTTGTTTTAGGTTAGATTGAATCGATTGACTTTGATATTAGAAAGGTTTTGTCTTTCCAGAAAAATGTTAAATTTCTTGTTTGATTACTGAGAAAATGTTGCAGTTGTTTCAAGTCATAGCATTGTTGCTTGCAGTTATGTTTTTATAAGGTTTTTTTTTTTTGGGTGAATTTTTGTTAATTGAGCTAAGGATTATAGAATGTTGGTGATTTTGAGCTAAAATGTGAGCTAATTATTCTGATTTGAACCTTTTTATTTTGCAGATTCTAGCGGCTAGGGTTCTGATAATTAGGGAGACGACCTGGCTCAACGACGATGAATGAGAGAAAGACGATCGATCTTGAACAAGGATGGGAGTTTATGCAAAAAGGAATTACAAAGCTGAAGAACATTCTTGAAGGCTTGCCGGAACCACAATTTAGTTCGGAGGATTATATGATGCTTTATACGTATCCATTTCGAGTCATTTTGTTGTTTTGTTTAGTTTAGTTTAGTTTAGTTTTTTTTTTTTTTTTTTTAATGCGAATAATTGCAAACACTTACGATTTGAGTTTGTTGCAATGTTACTCGGACTCGGATGTGAGAGTGTGACACGGTATGTGTCCAACGTGGGTATGTGTAATTTTTTTCAAGATTTCTATTTATTTGGAGGGCCGTTGGAAGATCATAATGCGTTAGACTATGTAACTCAGACTTGGGTGTATCGGGTATGTGTCTGACACAGATATGTTCAATTTTTTAAAACTTTTTAAAATGTTTTTAAATGTATTTGGATGATTCTTGAAGCATCATATATCAAAACCCATGTTCGAAAATGTGATGGATATGGTTGTCGGATACGGGTGCTTCAATAAAAATGAAGAGCCCAGCGACATAGGTTTGTTGTTAGTGTTTTTGTTGTGGCCCTTAACCTTTCTTTTTACAGAACCATTTACAATATGTGTACCCAAAAGCCTCCTCACGACTATTCTCAACAGTTGTATGATAAGTATCGAGAATCTTTTGAAGAGTACATCACTTCAACGGTGAGTGATTAACTAATTATAATGTTGCTTCACTGTTTGCTGTAATTATTTTGATTAACTTGTTTAGATTATTTTTGGACTTAGAAATATGTACTTCGATGGCGATATTTCTCGTTTCCTTTCGTATCATTAACGACTTTGAGGGATTAATCTGTTACAATAAGAATAAGATAGTTGAAATATGTTTATTAGATGAATCAAATGCCTCGAATTTCTATTGTTCTCTTCCATTTGTTTAGAAGGGGTGATCACTTCTTATGCATTTATTAGTAGCGCAGAAAGTGCCTTATCAACTCCTCCTTACCCGAACCCTACCCAAAATCCAATGGTTACCTTTATTTAGTGAAACAAATATGCTTGTCTTCGAGGCTGATGGATCATATTTGAATAAGTTGCAGTCTATGTTGCTCTGACTCTTCATTTTTCTTCAGTACTCCTGTTTGACACCCGTGTCTGCCACTATGAAGCTCAAAGGACCCTTCAAATATGCGGAAAAACTTTGAAAAAATTGAACATACCAGTGTCAAACACATACCTATATCCGACACTCACACCCCAGTCCTAGTAACCTAGGTTGTAGTCATAAGATTTTAAGAAAAGCCATTGATGCAAGTGAAATCATTGTAGCTAAGCAAGTCATGTTGTTGAAAAGCAGAACAGACTGGCAATTTATATACTTCGTTCCTTGTTGAACATTGAGTTGAATATGCTCTATCTTTTCATTTTGACTCTTTGGTAATACAATTCATAAAATATTTCCTCTAGGTACTTCCTTCTTTACGAGAAAAGCATGACGAGTTTATGTTGAGGGAGCTGGTCAAAAGGTGGGCTAATCACAAAGTGATGGTTAGGTGGCTTTCTCGGTTCTTCCATTATCTTGATCGCTACTTTATTGCTCGGAGGTCACTGCCTGCCCTTAATGAAGTTGGACTCATATGTTTCCGAGAACTGGTATGGGCAGATGGAATGTATTTGCCATAATACTGCCATTGTATTTCCTTGTATGTAAACATTCTCTGGTTTCAGGTGTACCAAGAGCTAAATGCAAAAGTGAGGGATGCTGTAATTTCTCTGGTAAGTTCAATTTTCTTTTTCACGTCCATTCTGCACCTTTTATTTTTTGCCCAAATAATAGTAATAAACACTCTAATCTTAAATCAGATTGATCAAGAACGCGAGGGTGAGCAGATTGATCGTGCTTTGTTGAAGAACGTTTTAGATATATTTGTTGAAATTGGAATGGGGCAAATGGATTACTATGAGAATGACTTTGAGGCTGCTATGCTCAAAGATAGTGCTGCCTATTACTCAAGGAAGGCTGCAAATTGGATTGTAGAGGACTCTTGTTCGGACTACATGTTGAAAGGACGAATTATATATGTTTATGTGGTGGCCTTTTTTTTTTTTTTTTTTTTTATTTATCCACTCAGATGGTGTCTAAAAACTCATTTTGCTTTCTCACTTCAGTCCGAGGAGTGTTTAAAACGAGAGAAAGATAGGGTCTCCCATTACTTGCATTCCAGTAGCGAACCAAAACTACTTGAGGTTTGTATTTGCTTTTATTATATGAATCCACCCTTGGTCTTGGACATAATCTTGCACTTAAAAGGCAATCCTAAACTTCTTTTTCCCTAAAATGTTGTTTCTTATGTTATGATATTCTTTTTTATTTTATAGAAAGTTCAACAGGAGTTGTTATCTGCGTGGGCAAACCGACTGCTTGATAAAGAGCACTCTGGCTGCCATGCATTGCTTAGAGATGACAAGGTGCTTACTGTGTGAATAAGTTATTTATTTTATGCTTAATTTATTAGCTAATTAACCATTGATCTCCTTCCTGTTTTAACTTTTAGGTAGATGATTTGTCAAGAATGTTTAGACTTTTTTCTAAAATTCCTCGAGGGTTAGATCCTGTGTCAAGCATTTTCAAACAGGTTAACTATTTCTTAGCTTGTCTGCTAATTAATTTATTGCTTAATTATGACTTACTTTATAAGACATCTTGTATGTCATACCCTGTGTTTATTACTTTCACTTGAACGCCCATTTATTAACCCGTTTCATCTATTTTTCCGTTACATAATATTTCCCTTCTTTCACCATTTTAAAATATATGGTCTCATTTTCGACGCTAGCATGTTACTGCTGAAGGCACAGCTTTGGTCAAACAGGCGGAGGATGCTGCAAGCACCAAAAAGGTTTGCATTTTTCTCATCATTTTTTTAGCTTATAGCATAGAAATCTTTTAAAGTTTCATTTTGTACAGGAGTAAGAATTTAATATTGATATCATTTTTTTATTTCTAATTGTGTCAAAATGTTTTCTCCCTCAAATAGGCAGATAAAAAGGATGTGGTTGGCATGCAAGAGCAGGTAAAATCTTCACTTGTTCTACATAACTCTGGATTGGATCAAGGTATGGAAGTTGATTTTTGTTTATGGTTTTCAGGTTTTCGTGAGGAAAGTGATCGAGCTTCACGACAAGTACCTAGCATACGTGAATGATTGTTTTCAAAATCATACTCTCTTCCACAAGGTCTGTAATAGATAGTGTTTTGAAGTTAAGTTTTCAAGATAAGTCCCATGATTTGTTTTATGTTCTCAATGTTGTATATTTTCTCTAGGCTCTCAAGGAGGCTTTTGAGGCCTTTTGCAACAAGGGTGTTGTCGGAAGCTCGACTGCTGAGCTACTGGCCACTTTTTGTGATAATATTCTCAAGAAAGGTGGAAGTGAGAAATTGAGTGATGAAGCAATAGAAGAAACACTCGAAAAGGTTTGTTGTGCTCTTCTCCAGTTTTCCATCTACTTTTCTAAGACTTGTTACATTTAACACTTCGTAATCTTGTTTTTGTAAATTTTCAGGTTGTGAAGCTACTCGCTTATATTAGTGACAAGGACCTGTTTGCGGAATTCTATAGGTAAGGTATTGTGCTTCTACAAAGATGGAATTCTATTTGGCTTATGAATATTCAGCTGATTTTTGTTTTTTTGAATTATTGTTTGTAGGAAAAAGCTTGCTCGAAGGCTACTTTTTGACAAGAGTGCTAACGATGACCATGAAAGAAGTATATTGACGAAGCTGAAACAGCAGTGTGGTGGTCAGTTCACCTCAAAGATGGAGGGAATGGTCGGTTGCTTATTATCCTTGGAAACCATCTATTTGTTTCTCCAAATGTTCTTAATGTCTCCAATAAGATCTCACTTGAACAGCTTCTCTGTTCTTTAGGTCACTGATTTGACATTGGCGAGGGAAAACCAGACAAGTTTTGAGGAGTACTTGAGCAATAATCCAAATGCAAATCCGGGGATTGACTTGACAGTAACTGTTTTGACTACCGGCTTTTGGCCAAGTTACAAGTCTTTTGATCTCAGCCTTCCTGCTGAGATGGTATGCTTATAAACGTCGTAAAAAGAGTCATTTTTAAGTTTGCAACTTGCCTGTTTTAGTTTACCGGATGTTAATAATACGAATTTCTTTATGCTCCTTCCTTCTTCATCTTGAAAATCTCTTTAGGTTAGGTGTGTTGAAGTTTTCCGGGACTTCTATCAGACAAAAACCAAACACAGAAAACTTACTTGGATATATTCTTTGGGTACTTGTAACCTTATAGGCAAGTTTGAACCAAAGACGATGGAGTTGATTGTCACAACATATCAGGTAATATGGTTAAACAAAGATTATTTCCAGTTTTTTTTTTTCCTTCTAAAATAGCTAAATTGAGTTGAAGAATCTTTCTTGTTAACACCTAGTCTTCATGGTTTATAGGCCTCTGCCTTACTGCTTTTCAATTCCTCGGATAGGCTGAGCTATTCAGAGATCATGACACAATTGAACTTAACTGATGATGACGTAGTTAGACTTCTGCATTCGTTGTCATGTGCAAAGTATAAAATTCTTAACAAGGAGCCAAGCGCAAAAACCATCTCTCCCACTGATCATTTTGAATTCAACTGTAAATTTACTGATAAAATGAGGAGGATCAAGGTACATTTTAATGAAGAAACCTACTGATATTACTCTCCTTTCAACTAAATGATATCTTCCAATGTGTTTGTTTGTGTAACATTCAGATTCCTCTCCCCCCTGTGGACGAAAAGAAGAAAGTAATTGAAGATGTTGACAAGGACAGACGGTATGCCATTGATGCCTCGATTGTGCGTATCATGAAGAGTCGGAAAGTTCTGGGTCACCAGCAGTTGGTTATGGAATGTGTCGAGCAGTTGGGCCGCATGTTCAAGGTTCTTATATAACTCTTCTTCTCTTGTATGGTCTGTGCACAGGTTTCTGATGTTGCTTTCTTGCTTTACGTGGTTGCGTTAATTAAATTTCAAAATCCGCAGCCTGATTTCAAGGCAATTAAAAAGCGAATCGAGGACCTGATTACTCGGGACTATCTTGAGAGGGACAAAGATAACCCCAACACATTCAGGTACGTGGCATGATGTTGCCTAGTCATTATCCTGATGAAATGGTGACACTATTGCTGCTGCAAATAACTCAAACCAGTTGGATGGGTCCGTTCACAAATGAAAGTGGCATAAAGCATAATGAGATGCCACCTGATGAGTGCTTTTGGTGATTTGCTTAGTAGGGAGCTGAGATGCTTGTACAGTAGGAGCCAGGTTTGCCCTAGTTCCATAAATTGTGATCAAATCTCATAAATTATGCTTTTTTTTTTAATTATTATTACTGCAAAAATCCCATTTCTTGACTTAATTGATGCTTGTTTGTTTGCCTCCTTGCCCTTGTTGTACCAACCGAGGGGAAAAAGAAAGTGTATTTTGGTTGTATACTCAAGCTCCATTATGATTGTAAGTTTCTGAAATGTTTGGAAATTGGTTTTCCTGAATGCACCCTGCTGTTTTATGCATTTTGTCTCTACTGTTCTTTTACAGGATGATTTCCTTACCTTGGTTCTATGTTAGTTGGACTTGGTGATAAGCGTCAGCTGAAGGTTATATTGCTTTGACTTTTCTTATTTTTATTGAAGTATTTGTATCTGACATATATTCAGACATGAGTATGAGGATGTAATCCTCCAAGGACCCTCAATACGTGAAAATTTAAAAAAAAAAAAATTGAACATACTCGTGTTCAATGTTCGCACTCAAGTCCGAGTAACATAGAATGTAGTTATGTATCCGGCACGAGTATAATCGATTATTTTAAAGTTTTTTCATATATTTGGTAGACTGTACCCTGATACCCATTTCCGAATGTGTTGGACATGGGTAATCAAGTAAAAATAAAGGGTCAGAATAACAAAGACTTGGTTTGTCCTAGTTTGCATGTTTACAAGAAAGTGTGGTGAGAAGCCTATATAGTCGCTAGCTAAAGGGTGCACATTCTTGAAAGCTTAGTCGAATTGGTCGAATTGATTTGTATAGTTATCTTTAGAAGGCGGCTGTCAGGGTATCAAAAGTTAATTGTTTCCTCTGGGAGGCAATGATCTAAGCTAGAACAATATGGTTACATTTCTGGTTTCCTTGAATTGCACCTCCTATCTCATGCATGTTAGTTTACCAAAAATATTTCACTACAATTTCAGTCCATATTGCTTTGACTTGGGCCGGGTATGAATAGTTTTAATTTTTTAAAGTTTTATTTTATATATTTATATTTATATTTATATTTATACTATTAATAAAATGGTTGGTTGAGTTTAATATCACTAAATTAAGTGATACCAACTCACTCAGTGAAATGACACAAAAGTATGAATTAAATTATAATAAAGTTATAAAATAAAAGTTAAAATTGTCATTTGTTATAAAATTTAAATATTTTAAATTCATTTATTTCTAAAAATATTCATTCATAAAAGATAACTTCCCACCTTCGAGCAATTTTTCTTTTTTTCTTCCCTTTCACTCACATAGTAGGCATGCAAAAATCTAGTTTGTGTATATTTGGAGATATCTTTATATTTGAACATGTTATACATAATTAGACTTAACAATTCATGTATCAGTATTATATTCATGTATTTTTTTCACGTCATAATCTTGTGTAAGGTATTTTATATTTATAAAAATTTTAATACATTTATCATAGATTTAAATAAATTCATACAAATTAACAGGTGTGAAATAACATCATTTTAAAAGATTTTATCAACGAACTTTGAATGGTGTAATTGACACGAATAACATGTAAGAATGTAACAGAACTTAAGTACTGATATCATCTCTAACTTAAATAAAAGACAATCGAAAACATATGGCTTGCTAGATGTCTCATCACGCCGATATAAAATGTCTCATCACGTATAGGTGAAGAGAGAGAACCTTACTATGTGATCAACTTAGATAGGACAAAAGTAAAAATAATATGTTAGAATAACAGAATAGAATTTAACCTAAAACCACGTCGAACATCCAAAATGGGAAATTAAAAATTTAGCGGATGCGAGATTAACACCAGTTTGTTTAACTGAGTAGAGCCCTTTTTAAGTAGAGACATTGGAATCAAACTTTGCATATTCTAGGCTTCTCTTGCCTTGCAACTTATAGGTTTTGTAATTTTTATGATACCCTCCATGATTGTATCTTCTAAACCTGCATGGATTCTTCTTATCCACCATTTCTGGCATTGGACCAACTTCTTTTTCTACGTTTGGAGCATAAAAAAGTGACAATTGCGAGCCGGTCTTTTTCCTTACGAGCACTCTCTATTCCATTTGTAAGACCTTTACAACAACAAATCTCGTTATTCGGACTCGAATGATTATTAAATATGGATGTGTATTTGACATAAATATATTTAGACTTTTAAATTTTTTTTTATGTATTAGAAGGTTCGTACTTTCATACTCACATCTTAATATGTGTTAGATACGAGTGTTAAACATAGATATTTTAGAGAAAATGAAAAGTCAGAGTAACATTATTATTATCTTAAAAATAATATTAAAAAAATTAGATTGGAGGTCAAATCAATGTGATTTTGGCTTAGCTGCTTAGTCGATCCGTTTGATTAGAGTGGTTGAATCGATTAATTTGAATTAAAATAATTTTAAATATAACATACTTTTAATGTTAAATAAGTAATAAATATTATAAATAAATAATAAAATACGTATTTTGATTTAGTGGTATGGTCTTTAATATAACTTTAAGAGGTTACAAGTTTAAATCTTGTCATCTAAACTCCTTGCTTTTTTTAAGCTTAAAATAAATTAATTTCATTCTTCTTAAGTAAACTTATAATTTTGAACATAATATAATTACATGATATAAATATGATAAAAAAATAATTAAAATATTATACAATACATAAAAAATAACAGTTGTAATAATACTTTTATAAGATAATTCTTAACGTATTAAGACCTTAGACATATCATTATCGGTTTTCACACAAAATAAAATTATAATAATGGTTAACGATAGTAAAAAAAAATTAAATTAAAATGATAGTGTGGTTTATGAGTTAATATATAATAGCATGTTATATTATTTTTTAATAATTTTTAATACGAATGATGGATCGATATAATTTATTTACTTCTGATATTTCACCATTATTTTATTTTTAAACATACTTACAAATTTTTTTATTTATATTAAAATATAAAATACATGCAAATCTCAAGTATTTATAATAATTAAATGCAATAAGATGTTTAAATTATTGACGTAAAGAAAATATTGAACCCATGTGAAGTAGGGTTCAACACACTAAAATAAAAATAAACACAATTAATTAAAGCTAAAAATAAATGTTTTATGGGAAGAAATCATATACAGATTTTTGCAAAAAAAATAAAT
>JBBYHL010000022.1:4288712-4299064 GCA_038381835.1 Adansonia madagascariensis | reverse complement strand
TATATATATATATGTGTATATGTGTATCACGTAATGGGAGGATGTGTGTGCATGGGTGATGATACAAGAGAAAGAGAGGATAAAATTTAAATTTAAAGCTTAATTTAATTAATTAATATAATAATTTTAAATTTTAAATTTTAATATTTATAATTTATTTTTATATTTTTAAATTACGATCTCATATATATATATATATATATATATATGTGAGTGTATATATATAAAAGGACGTCCACGGTTTTGGCAAAAGAATGTCAACTTAAAAAGGAAAAAAAAAAAAAAAAAGAATGTCAACTTTAGGGCACCAATAAAACAATGCAATGCATGGGAGGACGGATTATGGGAATTGGGATCCCATTTTAGGGTTTTTGGGTTGGTGAGGTACAGAGCCTTAGTACATATTGTTCTCTTTCTTTATTAATATTCACCCTTTTCTTCCTTATGAGAAAAAGAGAGAAAGTGATGGAAAGGGCTGATCCAACACACAAGCTTTTGTTTATAACTTCTGCAAACATGAAAAAACAAGTGGAATTTCATTTCTCAAATGTAAACCAATAATTTCGGACACCATATGTTTATTCATATATATATATATATATATATATATATATAGAATATGAAAAGAAAATTAAATATGAAAAATTATTTCATATATTATAAGTAAAAATTTTTAAATTTTATAAGTAAGATTACGAAGATGATATGAACAACTTTAGGTATTTTTGAAGAAAAAATCCAATTTAAAAAAAAATCAGATATGCTATAGCTTGTGATGATAAAAAAAATTTCACTATTGTGGTATACTGTATCAAAGACGAATTCTTAACATATTATATTTAAAGATATTCGTACGTCAGTCATCAAATCATGTTTAACTATTTGAAAAAATTTAATATTATACACTTGAATTATTTAGATGCATAATAGATAACTATTAAACTTATTTGACCATTTTGCCGTTTAACTAATGAAAAAGTGTTTAATAGATCAAAACACTTTCTTTCTATGCAGTTATCATTAAATCAAGTTTATTCATTTGAGTAAATTTAATATGGCATACTTAATTTATTTAAACGTATAGAAAGTGAGTATAAAACTTATTTGACCTTTTCGCTTTGCAATGGGTTAAAAAGTACTTAATATATAAAATTACTAATTTCTTTCTATTCAACAGTCATTACATCTAATTTAACAATTTAAGCAATATTAGAGTTATTTAGATTCATTATTGGAAAATATAAAACTTGCTTTATTATTTCGATCTTTAACAAAATGAAATATACTTAATAAATAAGAATACCACCTTTTTTTCTCCACGCAACAGTCATCAACTATTTAAATAAGTTTAATATCACATGCTCAGGCTACAGTCATCAACTATTTAAATAAGTTTAATATCATATGCTCAGGCTATTTAGGTGAATAACTATCAAATACAAATTTTTTTTGATCATTTTACCCTTTAACCAGTGAAAATTATTAAATAAAAGTACTAACTTTTTCTCTACATAATAGTCATCACATCAAATTTAAGCATTTAAGTAAACTTAATATTACATGTTTGAGTTACTGAAATGCATAATTGGCATAACGTATAAAAATATTTATATACGATAAAAATATAAAAATTATCATGGCTAAAATAAGAATTATCCTATGTGAATTAGAGGTATAGTCTGGCCATAATCCAAAACAATTTAAGATTCCTTGCCCAAACTTATCTTTGACCTGGTGCATCTATATTATTTATATTTATTATTCAAGATTAATAAATTTAATATTAATATTAATATTTTATAATTAAATTTAAATAAAAATATTATTTTTAAATTATTAAATATTATTTAAAATCAATTTAAATTAATATAAAATTTATCTAAAATTTAAATCGAATGAATCGACAGAGTTGTGAAGAGATCTAATGGAACCCCATAAATCATTGCTTTTTTGACCTTTTATTTTATTCCAGAACAATAAAGTAAAAAAAAAAAAAAAAACGTTTAGTTGATTGAGATGAAAAAAGTATCCCATATAAAAGTTTCGCATTTATATTCTTTTAAAATTTATATCTAATTCAATGTTATTGACTGTCAAACTAATTTTTTTCAACGAACAATTAAGAATTCTATATTAATTTCTATTCCCCTACTTTGATTTTGAACTGCGGATAGAATTTGGGGTTCAAATTAGGTATTCGGTAAAACCCACTAACTTCTACACACTAAAGTAACTTTTTTTTGTTAAAAAAAATTAATAATTTGGGATAAAAAAATTATAGATATATTTATTTATAGTTAGATTGGATCACAATTTTAAATTTTAAATATTTTTTTATGCTCGGTTCTGGCAAATCCAAATATTTATTTCACTGTTTATTATATTATTAAAATATTATTTTTATATAATATCTAGATATTTTTTCAATTAAACTTAAATAATAAAATTTTATTATTATTAAATAGTAATTTGGGTTGGGTTGTGTCAACCCAATTTACTAAAATCTTGTCTTAAGCTCGACTTGGAAGGTTGGGTCTACTTAGTCTTTGTATAGGTCTAGTGTTAGATATTAAAATTCAAACTCAAAATTTATTAGATATCACATCTTAAAAATAATTGCATGAATTAACTTAACTAAACTTAGTGTTTTACTTATTAAAGTAACATTTTTAAATGCAAAGAAATTTGTAATTTGAGATAAGGGAGAGAGTTGCGAATACTAAAATTCAAATCTCAAACATGCTAAACGCGACCTCTTAAGAATAATTTACATAAAGTAACTAAATTAAGTTTTTGACTTTTATACATAAAGTAACTTTAGTTTATATGAATTGATTAATGTTACTTTGATAAGTTGGAAGGAAAGTTACAATGAAGTAGACATGTTTATGATCGGATCAAACCGTAATTTGAAAAAAATTTAAAATTTAAAATTAGTATTAAATTTGGCCTAATCTAATCTAACAATCCAAATTACTGTATAAAATATATTAAAATATTAAAAAATTATTTTTATATTAAAATTTATATTTTTATTATAATTAAATTTAAATAAAAATATTATTTTATTAAATTGAAAACAGATGAATTACACACCAATCGCTACCAAATCTAACGGCTCAAATTCCAAAACTCCATAAAATTGAAAACAGATGAATTACACCAAATCAAAGCCAATATTTTTCTTAATTTTTAATTTTGAAAACATCTGTTGAGAATGTCCATCGCAAAGTGCGGAAGCACATATCATTAAGTGGGACCCGTACTTTTTTTTCTCTGACCATGATTATTTATTATTATTAAAAATATAATTAATTAAATTAATTGTAATTTTCCCCCAAATTTCAATTTCATCGTAATTAAAGAGTAAATTTTTTTTTTTTACTAAAACCCTTAGTAATAAATAGATTTGAGACGACTCGTGTTATGTCGTTTTATATATTTTATTATAATATAATTATATTTAATATATTTAATATTTATAATAAATGATTATATAAATAATTTATATTATATAAATTTGAGATATTAGTGCATTTTTTATGATATGCGAAGAAATTTTTGATTCTTTGCCTACTCGTATTATGCATATTATTAATAAAAAATTTAAAATTATTTTTATATTAATATTTATATATTTTATAATTAAATTTAAATAAAAATAATTTTTTAATTATTAAATATCAATTTGGGTTAGGTTGGGCTAACCCGAATTAATAAAAGATTTGTCCAAGATTTAACCCAAGCAAGCCTAGTAACTCGATCTGTTGACGTATTTAATCATGTCATACTTTAACTTTTTTTGATTATATTCACATTAAATAAATGTGTCGGGTCTAATATTAGTAGATTTACTAATAAAATTAATGTTCTATTAATTAGAGATTCGATACCAATAAATTTTTAGTTTAATATATTATTTTTATTAAATTCAAAAATATTACATTAATTACATGCTTTAAAAATATTTAGGCAATAGTATTAGACATTGATTAATAATTTTTTTGGCGAAATTAAGCTTTTTAATTACTTTAATAATTTAAGTAATTATGGAAAAATAGTTTAAAAAAAAGCAATTATTGGGAAAAAAAGTTTACCTATCACCAATCTCATAATTAGTGGGTAATTATACCTAAAATAATTTTTAGCCTCCATTGTTTTTCCATTAAATTAAATTATTTCTTTTTTTCTTTTTTATTTACCTTCTTTTCTCTTCTTTCTTACACAATCATACGTTTTTTTTTTCTTCTTTTACTTCGGCTTGTTGTTTTGCCACTTTGGACTTAATCTTTGTCTTAAATGGCCACTTGACATCGAAGATTTGAAGGGGAAAAAAGAGTTGGTAAAGATTGGATTTTGAAAGGGAAAATTAGAGTTTTTTTTTTTTTTTTGAGAAAGGTGTGAAATTGAAGATGGATTGGAGTAATTATTGAAGAATAGTGTTAAATTTTTGGTTTTTAATTCTGGGTTCTGTTTGGTTTGCTTGGATTTTTAATTATGGGTGGGTGTTTTCCTTGTTTTGATTCATCATCAAACAAGGAAAGGACTGATGCTGGGGACACTTTGAAAGAACTGCCCAACAAAGATTCTACTAGAGATGGCTCAGTTGGACAGTCTCATCATGTTAATAGAGTTAATTCAGGTAAAAGATTTTTCAGTTTTCTTACCCAATTTTACTTGTTTTTATATTTGATCAGCTGGACTATGTTAAATTCTCTGTTTTTTCTTTTTCCTTTTTTTTTTTCAAGATTTTGATTGATATTTAGCTCTTATAATATGGTGCTGGTTTGATCTGATACATTAATGGGTTTTTCTTTTGGGGGTGTTTGATTGACTGATTTAGAATGTATCACAAAATTTATCCATGTTTTAGCTTTTGAGTTTTGTAGTTCTTTGATGAATTGTTGTCGAAACGTGCCCGGGACGTGAATCTCGAGGGGTCAGACTTAAAATCGACGCTTACCGAGATGATTGCTCGGTTCTCAGTCTCACATATCTTGGACTATTGAAAAAGGGTTTCAAACAAAATTAAGTGTCTACAATTGTTAGTCAATGACGATTTTTTATTGGTAAACTAGTTTGAATTTCTCCCAGATGGAGCTAATGAGTTATTTTTGGAGATCTGTTCTTAGGGTTTAGGAACCAAGATTTTTTTTTTTTTTGTAAACTCTTGTTGATCCGTTATTGTTAAGCTAATAGAGGTTAAATACCAGTAAATGCATTTTAAGTGAGAATTTGGAATGTTCCTAAAAATGATATAAAATTATGTTACTGGACTCATATCTAAGTGTTCGGATATTTGTATGTGTCTGCCACAGGTACGTTCAAAATTTTGAAGATTTTTTATATATTTGGAGGGCCTTTGGAGGGTCCCGGATATGCATTGCACATGAGTGCCGAACACGAATATTTTGAGACAAATGAAGAGTTTAGAGCAACATAGATATAGAATGTAGTTGAATAAAGGGTTAAAAGCTTTGCTCGAGATGTTTTCTTCATCCAGTTAGAAAATAAAATGTGGTGTCAGAGTCATAATTTAGGGGTATATACAGTCATCTGAGACTTCACTATTATGGTTAATTTTGTGTACTGGGGAGACGAGTTTAACTATTCTATTGAAGAAGTGTGTTACGGCTTAGTAGCTATGATTCTTCATTTTTCTTGAAGTACTTGTGTCCGACACATTTTCGAGCATAGGTATGGGGATATGACACTCCAAGGACCCTCTAAATACATAGAAAACTTCTAGAAAAAATTAAACATACTTGTCTTGAATAGATATTCATATTCAGTACTCACACCCAAGCTCAAGTAACATAGTATTAGGGTACCCAATCCTCAAGTTATAAAGAGGTCCATCTCCATTTCCAGGTGACTTAGTTTTATAAGTATTGCATGTAAACTTGCAGTGGGAGTTGTGCTTACTTTATGCCACAATTACAAGGGCCTTTAACTTTTGTTTTGCCCTTCTAATTGTAATTCTGTTGCTTTCTATCTTTGTTCTTTCATCTTGTTCGATGTATCTAATCCACTTCTTTGAACAGACAAATCAAAATCTCAGAGTGGTTCCGATTCTAAGAAGCAACCTGCAATACCTAAAGATGGACCAACGCCAAATATTGCGGTACAAACATTTACCTTTCGAGAGCTTGCTGCGGCCACTAAGAACTTCAGGCCAGAATGTCTATTAGGAGAAGGAGGTTTCGGACGTGTTTACAAGGGCCGCTTGGAGAGTACCGGACAGGTCCGTAATAGATATTTGAAATCGACGTCAATGACTGTGTTCTAAACATGATCAAATTCTATGTGATTTTACTTAAGTTGCTTGCTTTAAATGATAGACTTCGTATCATATTGATGTTCTATGTTGCTCCAACTCTTCATTTTTCTTTAAGTACCTGTGTTGAAGACCCATGTGCGACACATTTCCGGGTAGAGATATAACCCACTAAGGGTCCTCCAAATACATGGAAAAAATTAAAAAAATTGAATATACCCGTGTTGGACATATACGCGACACACATATTGTAGTTTGAGTAACATAGGTAATGTTAAATATGCTGATAGTTTAAGCTTTTTAAATTTTTACTGTTTATGGATGTGAAGAAGTAAATCATGTGGTTTGATCTTTTATTTAATAAGTGCCTTCTCTCTGCAGGTAGTTGCTGTCAAACAGCTCGATAGAAACGGCCTTCAGGGAAATCGAGAATTTCTTGTTGAAGTTCTCATGCTTAGCCTCTTACACCATCCGAACCTTGTCAACTTGATTGGTTATTGTGCCGATGGGGACCAACGCCTCCTTGTATATGAGTTTATGCCTTTAGGGTCATTGGAGGATCACTTACACGGTATGTGTGCCAGTCTTTTAGTGTTCATGATACTTGCAGTCCTCTAGCTATTGGTTCGATTGCACCGTCAACTTGGAAAACCAAATCACATACTCATGATTAATTATAACGTACTTCTATTTAAGTGAATAAGCATGGTTGTTTGCTTCTATGTTGCTCCGGCTCTTCATTTTTCTTTAAGTACCTGTATCTGATGCATTTTCAAATGTAGGTATGAGCGTATGACCATCCAAGGACCTTCTAAAGACATGGAAAAACTTAGAAAACAAAATATTCGTGTTAGATACATACTTATGTCTGACACTTACACTTGAATTCGAGCAGCATGGTTTGCTTTATCCTGTCTTTAAACCGGTGATGAAGAGTTAATGGCTGTTAGAAAAGATATTAAGATTTGTAGACTTGTAATCTTGGTAGAATGTTTTTATTTCACTAAACAAATCTGTGTTACTCAGACTCGGGTTTGAGTGTCGGATATAGATATGTATCCAACACAGGTATATTTTATTTTTTAAGTCTTTTTATGTATTTGGAGGGTCATATCCCCATACCCATATCCCGAAAATGGTGTCAAACATGAGTGCCAGACACGGGTACTTCAAGAAAAAAGAAGAGTTGGGGCAACATAGGAGTAAATTGCCTATTGCTGATTGTTTTTGGCTTTATCAAATGCTATTAGATGATATATAACCATACATACCATTGCAACGTTGCTTAAGACTCTTTATTTTTCTTTAAGTAATCATGTTTGACCCATATCCGAACATGGGTATGGAGATATGATTCTCTAAGGACTCTCCAAACACATGGAAATCTTAGGAAAAAAATTCAACGTACCTATGTCGGACACATAACCATTTCTGACACTCATATCTGAGCCCGAGTAATATAGTTCCATTGCGTTGGTGCCTGGTTGCTAAATATATATGTCAATTGGTGGCATGCTTTAAAGGATAAAGATGATAAACTCACCCCCTCGCTTCCGTCCTTTTATTTATCTTTTGTCTTTGTTATCAGAAAAAGAAATTGTGAGAGTTATCAAAATTACAGATGGTTGAATTATATTGACCTATGTCTATGCAAATTCTACATGGCCAGTAAAGGTTATGAAGTTGGATGATACTTTTACTTGATATATATCTGGCTGTGTACGGTAGTGTCTCTATGTGTGATCTTTTTAGCTATGTTATTCGGACTCGGTGTGAGTGTCGGATACTGGTTTGTTCAATTTTTTATTAGTTTTTCCATGTGTTAGGGGGTTCATTGAAGGATTATATCCCTATACCCGTGTCTGCAAATATATCGGACACAGATATTTAACAAAAATGAAGAGTCGGAGCAACATAGAACTGAATTACTCGACAGCTTCTAAGTTCTAACAGCTTCCACATTTCCTCTAAAAGTCTAAAGGGATTTATGCTAAAACTCTCCCAGCATCGATGCAAAATAAAGACAAAACCTAACTTGTTACTATGACGATGTCCCTGCGATGTTGTCATTATTGTGAGAATAAACATACGCACATGAATTAAAATATCTCTACATTGCTGGACCTCGGAGTCCTCACTCTTAATAGTCGGCAATCAATGTGGAATCGTCTCATCCTTGAACCTATTCTGTTGACTTGGGTTTCTTAGTTGACATCTCACTACGTTACTTGGACTCAGACGCGAGTGTCAGACACGGGTATGTGTTCAACACAGGCATGTTCAATTTTTTTCTAAGCTTTTCTGTGAATTTGGAGGGGTACTTGGTGGGTCATATCTCTCCGTACCCATGTCCGAAAATATGTTGGACACTAGTATTTGGCTTGTTTTGAACTCGTTTCATTACGTGATATAAGGTTATCGTTTGAGAATCGCACTTTTGGTGGACCTATTTGATTACCATGTTTTAAATTTGCTTTCAGATCTTTCGCCGGACAAGGAACCTTTGGACTGGAATACGCGAATGAAGATTGCAGCCGGTGCAGCCAAGGGGTTGGAATACTTGCATGATAAAGCTAATCCTCCGGTTATATACCGGGACTTAAAATCATCGAACATCCTTCTTGGTGAGGGCTATCACCCTAAATTATCGGATTTTGGGCTTGCTAAACTCGGTCCTGTTGGTGACAAAACACACGTTTCCACACGTGTGATGGGCACTTACGGTTATTGTGCCCCAGAATATGCGATGACTGGCCAGCTCACTCTAAAATCAGATGTCTATAGTTTTGGAGTGGTCTTTCTCGAGCTTATCACAGGGCGCAAGGCCATTGATAATATGCGTGCTCATGGAGAACATAATCTCGTTGCATGGGTGAGTATCTTTTGTCTTCTCTCTGCCATGATATCAAATTATGTTACTTGGACTTGGCTGTGAGTGTCAGACACAGGTGTATGTCTGACACAAGTATGTTCAATTTTTTTAAGATTTCCATGCATTGGAAAGGTCATTAAAGGATAATATCCCGATATTAATCTCGGGATATGTATCGGACATTGATATTAGACATGAGTACTTAAAGAAAAATGAAGAGTTGAAGCAATATGCCGAAACATAAGAGATTTATGCTTATGCAGAACTACTGTTATATTTTATTAATTATTACTTTGGCTTAAATCGAGTTTTCGTGTACTTCTTTTCTATCGTGGGGAAATTGGGGTTTTCTAGGCACGGCCGCTTTTCAAAGATTATAGGAAGTTTCCGAAAATGGCTGATCCGTTACTGCAAGGTCGTTACCCGATGCGAGGATTATACCAAGCTCTTGCAGTTGCAGCAATGTGTTTGCAGGAACAAGCTGCTACAAGGCCTCTAATAGGCGATGTTGTGACAGCCGTTACGTATTTAGCCTCACAAACCTATGACCCGAATGCACCTGGAAATCAAAGCAAAAGAGTTGGTCCGTCAACTCTGAGACTGAAGGATGACCGAAGGAGTATGGCAGCTGGGTTGGACAGCCCGGATGAGCACAGACAGCCTGGTTCCCCTTCCACCTATAGAATTTCTCCTGATTACCGGAAGAGGAATCATGCTAGGGAATCGAGCACAGGTTCAGAGCTAGGTAGGAATGAAACCAGTGGGGGTTCAGGGAGGAAATGGGGTTCGGATGATTCAGAACAACAGGAATCTCATCGAGGCAGCCCTCTGAATGCTGCAAGAACAAGAGAAACTCCACGTAATCGTGATCTTGATAGAGAACGGGCTGTCGCGGAGGCTAAAGTATGGGGTGAGAATTGGAGGGAGAGAAAATGGGTGAATGCAACGGATAGCTTTGATGGTACAAATGACTAAAACTACCAAAATTGCTAATTCATGTCGTTCTGCTTTTTCAACTGGAAACATGCAGTAACATTCTAACCGTCATCACTCCAAAAAAAAAAAAAAAACGTAAGACGAAACTTCCAAGACACACTGTCCCGTCATGTCCTTTACCGGCAGTCTTCATTTCTAACCCGGAAATAAGAGTATTCATGCATGTAATCTGACTTCAATAATCTTTCATGTGCTTGAATCTGAAAC
>JBBYHL010000022.1:4262170-4273710 GCA_038381835.1 Adansonia madagascariensis | reverse complement strand
CCACTCTTTAGAGTTTATTGTCATAATTATCTATATCTTGAGTTGTTTATTATTATTATTATTATTATTATTATTATTATTATTATTATTATTATTATTATATATAGATAACACATACAAAATACACACATATATAACGCGCCTTACTTCACTCAGGTGAGGCAATATAAGGGCTCTAGTGCCTAAAGCGCGCCATGCGCCCTTGGCAACACTGTGTCACAAAGCACTTCATTAATCTAGAAAACCACCGCTGGGTTTTATTTGTGTCCAAATACCAATAACTTTGAACAATAAGCATTGATCAAAGCATTCCACTGATTGTGACAGCCAAGGATGAAATCTTGTAGATTTGACAGCCAAGCATTGATCACTCAGGCGAGCACTTTTTTTGAGCCTTGTGCCTGAGGCAATATAAGGGCTCTAGTGCCTAAAGCGCGCATTGCGCCCTTGGCGACACTGTGTCGCAAAGCACTTCATTAGTCTAGAAAACCACCGCTGGGTTTTATTTGTGTCCAAATACCAATAACTTTGAACAACAAGCATTGATCAAAGCATTCCACTGATTGTGACAGCCAAGGATTAAATCTTAAAGATTTGAGTGAAAATAATGAGTAAAAGTATCCAGTAAAAGTTATACCAATGACTTTTTTTCCTGTTATTTTCTTTTTTAACCTACTAAAATTAAAATGATGATTTGAGAGGAAACTCAAGCTCAAGATTAATCAGGGAAGAAAAAAACTATACAATAAATTTTGAGTTTTGACGATTTAAAAGCTAATATCATTCCATGACGAGCAGAGAATCAACATCTTATATCTTATATAAACATATAAAAGCCAAACCCTTTAGCCAAAAAGGAAAATGTCCAATGTGGATTATCTACATTCTTGACATGTGGATGATCTTAAAAATTTGCCATGTGTTCTCTAATAAATGCATTTTATATATTTGAGGAATTTTTTTAATTAGAATATAATTATTCCGACAAAATTAATTACATTTATTCCCTTTTCAATATCTAATAATATCGTTACCTTATATGAATAACTTAAAATTAATTTGGTCAATAATACAAATAAAATAAAAAAGTAAATAAAAACCTAATTAATCAAGAATATATTTTTAAATCGTCTAATTAGAGCACTTGAATATATTACTTTTAATCCAAATTCAAATATTTTGTTTCCGTTTATCACAATAAAAATTTATTAATCTCCAACACTGTCTACAAATTCAAGCTTCTTAATCAGCAATCTTCATGCTTTTCATACTCCATATTTTCTTTTTCTTATTCTTTTTTTTTCCCCCTATTTCCTATCAGAAGAAAATATGTTGATGCAACTTCAATATAATCCTTGAAATTTTGTTTTCCTTAGATTTGCGGCTTCAGCTTAGATACAGGGAGTTAGGACGTGAAGAAGCCGCTTTATTTTAATTAATTTGATACTATATATATTTACATTGAGTGAATTAATCTACTGCATTTTTCTATATCCTGTACAATATTTTTCATTGGTCACAGTCCATCTGTATTTCAATTCTCATTAACACCAATATGTTATTGATTGCTGACCAAATATCGTTGGAAATTAGTTTGTTTTTGAAATAAATTTTATTATATTGTATTATATAAGACTACTTGGCAGTGGGCAAAAATGAAAAGATAGTCAATGAGATTCAACAACGTATTCAAATCATTAATGTTCCTGACTTTATTTACAAAACCATTTTGTAAACTATTTAATTTTAGGGTTCCTTTTTTAGACACTAACAGTAGAAACTTTTTAACTTCATAAACAGGTTAGGAGGTTGCTACATGTCCTACATTTTTAATTAGTTTTTATTTATTTTTTATTGCACCTAAGGGTATTTATTACCCAGTTAATCCTACTTATGAAGTTTAAAATCTCTACCGACAATGTATATGATAATTCACTATAATGTAAATATACCCATAAAATATCTTCAACCATAATTTTTTTTTTTTTTTAAAGTTTTGTAATCATTCATCGTTCTTTTTTTTAATAAAGTTCTAATCACTTATCTATAAAATAAATAAGAAAAAAAATTAATTTTACGTGTTTTTTCCTTAGGATCAAGTATTTTCATTTAAGTACTAACATGCATTTGTTTCAATTAATAGGTTTAAAGTTTAAATTCCATGCCTTTCATCTGAATTAGCTTAATATGTACTAATTAATTCATTCGATTCATGCATTTTTTTCTTTGATTGAGGTTTATGTTGTTTATCTTGAGTATTAATAATTTAAAGGCCATTACATATAAATATTATAAAAAAAAAAAAAAGCTAAAATCTCTGTATTAATATGAGAAAGTAAATTATTTTTAAATCTAAATAGGTTCATTATAAAGGTAAAAACTATGACTAACCAGAAAAAAAATGATAATAACTAGAATCTTGGTCATTCACAATGTGAATGTAATGTGATAGTTCTTTTGGAAGAGGGTGGTTTTACTTTAAATGTGTTAATTTAAAATATATACATATATATATATATGTGTGAAGAACATATATATACCCTTAATTTTGCATATATCATTATTACTATTTTTATTTTTGTTTATTCCTTAATTGAGTTAATAACACAAACTCAATCAAAAGTTTTATATATATTGTAGATAATAATTTACGCATATCATGTGTGTGTATATATACAAACAAACACGTATATACTATTATAAATACATTTATACATAAATTAGCATTCATACTCAACCAATTTTCTAGCCTTTTTAGTATTTAGTATTATATATAAATATATATATTTTGAGAATTAATATAAAAATCATTAACCTGTTATAAGTGCACCTTAAAGGATTTGTTTGGTTTTCTTTCTTTTTTTGCCAAATATTTGTTTTATTTTTTAATAATTCAAAATTTGCATATAGATTTAAAATATTAATAATATATACTCATAACAAAATAATTTATATTTTAATAAAATTTATATAGTTTTTTTCTTTAATTTATTTTTTTATATAATATAGTAAAATGAAACTATTGCCCGTGTATCACATAGGCATAAATCTAGTTCAATATAATATCTCATTCGTTCATTTACGTCCTTAAGCAAGTCACATTCCAACTGACTCAAAACCAACCCAGATGGAAGAGGAAAGCCTCAAGTAGAATAGGTAGCAGGGTCAAACCTTCTTGATAAGCAGATTATCCACCGATTCGCGAGGACAGATCCCCTGAGATGAAGCCTGTGACAGCATCGTGCTTTGCTGTGATTCTCGTTCACTAACCATGTCAGTGCAAAGTTCTTTGGTAGATGCAACGGAATACTGATGACTAAGCGCTATGCGCAGACGGCTGCTTCTTTGAGAGTAATAGATTTTGCTACTAAGAGGAATTGGAAGATCTGATTTAATTGCGAACCCAAGGTCAATAATTAAACAAGGAAGGGTCTAATACAACATTCAGAAGTTATTATAGACAAGTACAAGCAGTAATGTTTACCTTTTGTTAGCGGGCAGCATTCATGGGCTTGCCTATCATTAGGAGTTTCACTTCCCGAAACTGTTCCTACGAGAGAGTCCCTAGCTGCAAATATGCATGATAAACATTAATGCATGAATAATGAACCACAATAATTCCGTAAGAGAATAGTCTTTTCGTGAGGCATGTATCTTTACTCCCGGGATTATCATATAAAACATTGAAAACTCTTATTATGAACCAAAACCTTCTGCATTAGCATAATGCAATAGCGATTGTCCTGCTGACAAATGCCGGGAAATAGAATGACAACAACAAACTGAATCTGGCCTTACAGGCATATAGGCCATGAGTATCTTGAATTTTTGTCACACCAGAAGCCGTGTTTGGGACATTTGGCATGGGATGGCGACCAGCTATCCTACAAAATGGGGAAAAAAGGTAGCATCATCCACTTAAAACCAATAAAATCTTCTGTAAGAATGGGAAAAGCTTGATTAATGAGAGATATCCAACTTTATAGGATCCTGACACACACACAAAATTAAAAACCCAAAAAAATCACAAAATCGAGCATTTTATAAAAGCAATCATCCCCAGGCTTTGTGCCACAGAGCAAAGAAATGTATCAACCTAAAAGTCATATGCTCAGCCACTTAAAATTTTCCTCCACAATTTGCATTCAATTCAAGCACTCCTTGTTTTAAGCTGACACAAAAAGAATTAACCAACTCTCTTATCAGCTCCCTCACCCCCCCCCCCCCACAAAAGAGAGAGAGAGAGAGAGAGAGAGAGAGATACATATTTGTGGAAAAAGTAAACTTGGTATAAGATCAACATTAATGAAGAGAAAGGAAATTATAAGCACATGAGGTTGCCATACGCATTTAAGAAAGACGCTTCCATCATGTTAAACTATAAGTAGACATCAAAAATTCAGATAAAAGGTGTACTATAATGAAACTGAAAAAACAAATATAAAAAATTAAAAAAAAAAAAAACATACAATTTAATGCGTTTTTTTGAAGGTGGCACTACAGAGGTCGAGTGGTCCGTATTCTGGGGACTGACTTCCGAGCCATCCATCACATAAGCAGTATCTATACAGCTAGAATTTCCTAAAAAGAAAAAGGGAAATGATGCATCAAGCTCAAATAATGAACATTAGCTGCAATCCAAGAACTGGCATGTAATAAATATATATCAACTGTGTTTAACACTAGACATACTATCTCATAAAATCATAATGTTAAAAGGAGGAAAATTAAAAAGCTAAGAAATCAACAACATTCTCCATGTACTTTTTGCATCCATGGTTAAGGAAGAAGTCGTTCTAATTTGCCCATCCACGAGGGATTCTGATGCTGTTGTATCATCAGCATCAATAACTCCGGATCTTTCCCGCTCCCCAACTAGTGAAGATTGGTCTAATAGAGGTTAAGAACTTTGAAAATATGAACCAACAAGGAAATACAAGTTTCCTGTGATCAAACCAAAAATGTAAGACACTTCTTCAACATAAAGCAAAAGCCAACCAGAAAATGAATTTTCAGTACTTTTGATACTTACAACCAAACAAAATTCTGAGAAAAAAAACAATACTAAAACTAACAAATGAAGACAAATATGTGATAAACTAAGCAATAGGAATCTGAACTTAACAATGAAGCGACCAAAATACTGAAACATATTTTTCAAAAAAAAAACGTGAAAAGAAAGGATACAAGCATAAGCAGCGAGTGACTTCTTCCTTTCCTTCCTTGGAGGTTTCCTATGCTGCCCTGCAGTGCCATCAAGCTCCAAAATAGTTTCTTCTGTGGTTTTTAATGACCTACAGAGTTCTGGGAAAAAAAAAAACCAGAAGGGATAAAAGAAACAATTTCAGCGAAGCACCACCAACATACCACTTAAAATTTGCCCAGCTATAGAAGCGACGCCAAACATTGAAAACAACTTTATAAATCCCTTGGTCACACAGCTTCTAGAAAGATTATTAAGAACAATATTTATTGATTGACAAAAGAAATTAAATTAAACATAGATAAATGCCTACAAAAATCATATAAATCCCTAACTGTGTTTCAATTAATCATGAAAAAAATTATGAAAGATTGTTTACAAAAATAAAATGCCTCCAAACCTGCATGAGCAGCATATTGACTGGCCTTGACCGGCTTTTTACAAGCATTACAACATACCTTCACAATCATATTAAAAAAATCAGGTAACAGTAAAAACTTTTGGGTGCGCATCAACAACTGATAAATAAAACAACATGCTGACAATAAAAGTAGTAAATTTCTACCATGGTCAAGACTCGACATAAAAGTAAAAACAAATAAACACACTTTGGGATGCTACAAAGACAGTTTTAGTAACCAAGAAAGTAAAAGGCAAGCAACATGGTGAGAATTCTCATATGACAAGGTTACAACTCTTTCCGGCCTTTTATTAACCATACATTTTATGAAACCCATGTATGACTCATTGGTTAGGGAATTGTTTTATTGATTTAAGATTATACATCAGCCATTTCAAGAAAATGGAGTGAACTTTTAATTAGCCAAGGTATCATAACTACAGCTAAGAGAGAGAGCATAAAAAAGGAAAAACTCTTTATAAAAAGAGTTTCACAACATGATATCAAAAAGACCTGAAATGCTAAGAAAATTGATGCTCAGATAAACTTACCAATATCAAAGGATCAGTCATGGGCTTCAAACCAAAGACCTGCATATCTGTGAGAGAAAAATCAACAGGCCATATAATATGGTGTAAGAGAAATATTATTAAACTTAAAGACCAATAAAAAAAGAGTCTGCTCATAAGCATCACCTTCCTCATCAAGTAAATTTGCCTCATCTGCCCCACGTAATTCTCTGTAAATGTATTCAGCAGCTAATTTTTGAGTGCCAGTTTCCTCTGCCCAAGGTTGAGAATAATGTTGTTTGACAAATTAAACCAACATCTCCAATTCATTTGAAACTGTCAAACCTAAATTAATCTAAACATCCTCATGTTGAAAGCAGTGATTCATCATTTTAAACATGTAATTACTTAAACTCAATAACATAAATATTTTCTTTTTAATTATTTTAACAGTGAATCAGGAGTTTTACATATCAATATATAATATTATATATATATACATATATATATAGAGAGAGAGAGAGAGAGAGAGAGAGAGAACAAAAACAAATAGAACAGCAAATGCATTGGATCAAAAGTATGATATATCATTGAGAAACAAAAGTTGTGGGTTCCCTTTTAGTGGTGGAGCAGAGCTATTAATAATGTACCACTGACTTCCTGTAATGTAAAGATAAAGGGATGAAACTAAGAAATGTGTATTGCAAAATTTTCTTACATTATTACTCTTGTATCACTCAACTCTATAATGCTGTATTTCACTACCTACTGACTGCTTGCAACCTTAGACCACACCATTACAACTTGACCATTCAAACAAGGAGTACAAAATTTTTAAATTTCTATAACACATTGGATACTGAGACCCATAACATACCTATTCCAATATTTCAAACCGAGAAGTCATAATTTACCTGCTGCATTCGGTGAGATGCTTCCTGATTCAAGAAGCCTAGCCATAACGGCCATTCTACCACTTCCAAGAGAGCAGACCATTGAGACAAAAAGTTAGCCCCAAATCTATACACTGCAAAAAACGCAATGCCAGCTAAAATCACCACAATATTATTAAGCACCAAAATTTTCTAAATAATAACAATAATAATTAATTCCACAGGCATAAAATTTAGTACTACTTTTCTAATAAATGCTAGCAATTCCAGGAGTTAAAGAGTTTGATAACAAACATGTTTATAAAGTTGTACATTATTGACCTTTTCTTTTTCTTATTAACTTTTTGCAGATAATGAAAGTCAAATGTCAGAAAATTGTGATTAAAAATTTTGAAAATAAAACAGGTTAAAATCATATATTTTGCAAATATACAACAAAATTTACACAGCCATGCAATAAAAAAAAATAAAGAAAATAAGAGAAATTATTCTTTGATTAAAAACCCTACAATCACAATCGCAACGCCAAAAGAAAAGGCCAGAAAAACAATAAAACAAACTCACCTCGATCGGTACAAAGAAAAATCTCGAAAAAAAATCCAAAAAAAAATACGGAGAAATATAAGAATTCGAATTAGTTCTCAAAACAAAGTGCCGATCCCGATGCAATGTGAATGAAACTAAAGGTTAGTGAAGGTAAAGGAAGAGCTACAATGGCGAAAATCGAAACCCTAGAAGGACGGAGAATGAAAGAGTTTGATATTTGTTTTTATTTTTCCTTTTATCTACAAAAGAAAAAGAAAAATAAAAAAAATGCTCTGTTTGGTTGGTTTTTTTTTCTTTTCTTTTCTTCTTCTTCCTCCCCCGAGAGGAGAGAAAGAGAAGAGGTGGCAATTTCGCAGAGCCTACAAAAAAAAAGGAAATTAATTGAAAAAAACTGATTTCTTGGAATTTTGGTGTTGTGTTGATGTAAATGCGCAGTCCATTGTATTGTATTGAATTAATGTGGTCCTAGCCACACTGGATAACTGGCTTTTTCAGCCACTTTAATTTGAAAATTTAAAATCATTCAATTTGCTTTACAACATTAATTTAATTGATGAAAATATAATAATATTAAATAAATATTAGTAATAGAGTTTTTTGAATTAAAATTTAAAAGTGTTATATGTAAATTCGATAATATTAAAAATAATTAAAGGTAACATTATATAAATATATTTTTAAAATTTATATAATATAAATTATTAACGTATCAAAATTTTTAGATATATATATATATATATATATAAAATATGAATTTACAGTTATAATCAATTTTAATTATTTTAGTCAAGTCTAGACTTATATGCTCTATTTTTTAATTAGTTTTTTATTTTTTTAATAAATTTTAAGAGAATACTATATGTATATAAAATTACTTTATGTTTGGATTCGAGCATGGGAAGGGAAAGTAAAGAAAATAGAAGAAAAAAAAGATTCCTTGTCGTTGTTTAGATAAAAATTCTTTTTTATGAGAAAGAAAGTGAGGGAAGTTAATATCTCTTACTTTTTTTTAAGTTTACAATATATATATTTCATTTACTTCTCTTAACCTTCTTTTTTTTCTTTTCCTTTTCTTTACCTTTCCTCTTTTCTAATATTCTTTATCCAAATATAACATTAATTTATTTATAAAATCTAAAAATTTCTTTAAATGAGAAAATTTCTCATAACTAGAGTCATATTTCATCAAATTTGTTTAAAACATTTATATTTTTTATGTATAAATAATTCAAAAATAAAAATTTTCTATTAGAATAAATCAACTGAGTCATAAATAAAATATTATAATCAACAAAATAGACTATTGTTATATCAATAAAATATTATAAACTATACAAGCAGATGTCTATTAACATCATAAATGAAAGAAGGCATCACTTACTATTATTAGAAAAAAAAAAAAAGGAAAGAAGCATTGAACAGGGAAATAATATTTCTTTTATAATTATATTCATATTTAAATACTACATTATATTATATTTATAAAATATATTATGTTTGTATAACAATTTTTATGGTATGTAAACTATCAAATTTAACTTTAAGCCTTTAAATATGTTCTCTTCATTTTCTGTTGCAATAAATCTAAGAATAAAAAAATTTCTTAGGCAAAAAAATGAAATAAATAGATAAGGAAAATTTTGTGAGCATTTTCACCTCTAATTTTTTACCACCATTCTATGATTATTTAATCATAATACAAAATTATATACTAGCTCACCACTTAAAAATACATGTTATATGTACTACTTTCGTAAACTGTACATAATTTAAGATTATAATTAATTAATTATAGTATAATAATTACGGATGATGTGTTCTTATATATAATTATATAAGTTTTTATTATATTCAAATATTATGAATTCTAATATTCCATACTATTCAATAAGTTGTTATTTGACTCTTGAATATTCATGATCCAAAATTGCTTTTTTTATAAAGATAAATAATTTAGTTAGATATTCAAATCTACTTTATTTATAATGCTAAAGAATTAAGATATCCAAATCTAATATTTATTTATGTTTCATTTTATATTTTTATTTTTAAAAATATTTAACAAATAATGAAAATTTTAAATTTTGAATAAATTAAACAAATTTGGATTTAAATATTTATAATATATATATATATATATATATATATATTCACCGTACTAGCAGTTGGTAAAAGCGTTTCTAAAGTTAGGTACCCTTAAAGTTTCAAAAGTTTTCTTTAAAAATATTTTTTGATCGAATTAATTTTTTAAATAATTTCAAGAAAAAAAAAAAAGGAAATTGCACTTCAAATCATTAAAAAAAGTAAAATTAGGTAAATAATTAAAAAAAATAATAATTAAAATTATTCATAAAGAGATTTTAATTATATTTTATCTTTTATTTCATCTTTTCTTTGGTTGAGATGTCAATTCAATGGAGGTCGGTTCCTTCGGGGGTAACCGATCGTCCACATTTACATATATATAAATTTTTATTAAAAATAGTATTTGTAAATAATAAAATATTAAAAATATTTTATCTTAAATCTTGAATTATTATTTAAAAATAATAAAAAATAAAATTATATGTTATAGTAAATCTTAAATTGCAATTTAAAAAATAAAAATATTTTTTATTAAATCCTAAATTACTATTGAAAAATAATTACTATTAAAAAATAATTTAAATCGACCGCCACACATTATATATAAATTATATATAATATATTATATATATTTAAAAATAATAAAAAATATTTTATATTAAATTTTAAATTAAAAATTAAAAATATTTTGTATTAAATTTCAAATTATTTTTTAAAAAATTAAAATAATATATTATATATTATATATAATATATAATATAAAACAATATATAATACATAGAAATTATATACAATAAATAAACCATATTAGATAAATAAATTCTAATTGTGCATATTAGTAGTACTAATAAGATGACAATCGCATATAATGTATATATGATCATAAGTGAATGTACAGATGACTATAATTGAATGTACATATAACCATAATTAAATGTACAGATGACTAACTCTGATTATACTGTAAATCATATGACCTAAACTATATCAGATAAGTAAATACTAATTATGTATATTATCAACATTGATGAGATGATAATTACATGTAATGTACATATGATCATAACTAAATGTACAGATGATTATAATTGAATATACAGATAACCATGACTGAATGTACATATGGCTGTAACTAGATGTACAGATAACCAAATTTCATTGTATCCTAAACCGTATGATCTTAAACTGTATCAGATAAGTAAATACTAATGTTCACATTACCAGCACTGATGAGATGACAATCACATATAGTGTACATATGGTCATAATTGAATGTATAGATGACTATAATTAAATATACAAATGACCAAAACTGATTGTATCGTAAAACCATATTACTCTAAACAGTATTAGATAAGTAAATACTAATTGTGAACACTACTAACACTGATGAGATAACAGTCACGTGTAATGTACATATAATCATAACTGAATATAGATGATTATAACTGAATTTATATATGACCATAATTATATATACAGCCTAAATCATATCAGATAAGTAAATGCTAATTGTGCACGTCACCAACATTAGTGAGATGACAATCACGCATAATGTATATATGATTATAAGTGAATGTATAGATGACCATAAATAATTGTACTCTAAACCATATAACACTAAATCGTATTAGATAAATAAATACTAATTGTACACATTACCAACACTAATAAGATGATAATCAGGTGTAATGTACATATGAATATATCTAAATATGCAAATGACCATAATTGGATGTACAAGTGATTATAACTGAATGTACAGATGCCCATAATTAAATGTACAGATGACTAAAACTAATATATTTAATTCCATTATATATATAAAAATATATTTAATTCCAATATACTATATATATAAAATAACAATAATTTAAATTTTAATATAAAATATTTTTATTTTT
>JBBYHL010000022.1:4229063-4239546 GCA_038381835.1 Adansonia madagascariensis | reverse complement strand
ATATTTTTAAACTTTTTTCACCGCCCGACTCGAGTATTAATCATAAACTGACCTTCAAGTTAACATGTGAATTAATCAATTTAAGTAAACTTATAAAATTAAAATAAAAATAGCAAATTTGGTATATATTCTAAATTGATTCTTGAGTCAATATGTGAGCCAATTCTTTAAATACATTATTTAAAAATAAAATAAAAATAATTAATAAGATAAAAATTTCTTACTCAAAGAGTCGGTCCACTATTTTACTTTTTAAGAAAAAAAACAACAAACATCAAATAAAATAAGAGTAAAAAGATAAATATAATCTTCTTATAAATAATTTCAATAATTATTATTATTATTATTATTTTTTTAATAATTATCAATTTATTTTTTTTAAAATTCTCTATTTTAATGTTATTGGACAAAATTAATCTTACAAATTAAAAAACAATTAAATCATCTCATAAACCCGACACCACCATCATAACTCAATCACAACCGTCCATTTGCATATTTCTTTAACAATTTTAATCGACGGTAAAATTTTGAACTTTCATTTTCAAGTGTGCATAAATACATTTCTTCGGCGGACTCTCCATTTTCCCATCTCTTCGCTTCGCTTTCATTTCATGGTCTCTGAACGCCTGAATTGTGAAAACGCTGTTGTTTCACTCAGCTGTAAGAGTTTTGAACAACAGAACTCGAGTTGATGTGAGTTGGATTCTGTCTCAGTTCTTCATTTGATGATTTATTTTTTGTATGTTTCTTTAATATTTGAAAGCTTTTATGTTGAGCTGCTGTTGTGGCTCTGTTTGGCCGGCAAGAAAATGAGTAGGAAAAAAAAAGAGGAAAATTAGATAACTTGATTTTGTGTTTTAATTTTTTTTAAACAAGGTTTTAGTGCCTCTGAGAATTTGAATTATTCTGCCTTTTTTTTAAAAAAAAAAAAAATCAGATTTATTTTTTTATTTTTCTCTGCTGATTTTCTTTTTAATTCAAATCATCATTTTTTTTGGGATTAAATTTCGAATCAGGTTCCATTTTGAACTTTATGATCCAAAAGGAGTCCGTGTTATTCTCAGTTTAACAGTTTTGAGCTACAGAACTCGAGTTGAGTTGAATTAGATTCTGAGTTCTGCCTCCCTTTTTCTTTTTTTATTATCATTAAATTCTTCTTTCTCTATGCTTCTATAATATTTGAAGCTTTCATATTGAGCTGCTATGGTGGCTCTGTTTGGCCGGCAAGAAAAAGAGTAGGAAAAGAAAAAATAAAAAAGCAAAATTAGATAACTTGATTTTTGTGGTTTAAACATTTTTTCCCTTTTTATTTTAGAAAGGTTTTAGTTCCTTTGAGAGTTTGAATTATTCCGCCCGTTTTTTCCCTTTTCGTTCAAAGGCGTAAACTACATGTATTTTGAATCTCATTTTTTCTCGCTTTACTGTGTCTCAGCAGCCAAACTAGAAATTCTAAGAAACCGAGCAATGATTAATTGACTTATCCAAGCTTTAAACTACGTGTGTAATTTTCCTTTTTGTTCTTTTTCAACAGATTTTCAGCCGGATCAGCAGCTGGAAATCTCTGGAATGGTAGTTTTCAGATCCAAAATCAAATTATTATCCGAAATTGAATCAAGCTCTGAGTTATTAAAGAATCAAACTTTTACTTCATACTTCAAAATTATTTAACTTTTGATTGTTAATACCATGGCGATCGGGATCATAACCTCTGCTTTAGCAAAATCAGACACGATTTTAGCCTCTGATCATAGCTCAGTAGTTTCAATCAACTTATTCGTGGCGCTTCTTTGTGGTTGTATCGTGATCGGTCATTTATTAGAGGAAAATCGATGGATGAACGAGTCCATTACAGCCCTTGCCATTGTAAGTTCTAGTTTTGCATATATATATATATATATATTGTTAAAGGGAAAAAAAAAGCCATTAATTTTCCTAATTTTCTTTTTTTTTTTTTATTGCAGGGATTGTGTACTGGAGTTGTAATTTTGCTTACGACAAAAGGAAAAAGCTCTCATCTTTTAGTCTTCAGTGAAGATTTGTTCTTCATTTATTTGCTTCCACCTATTATTTTCAATGCTGGGTGAGTTAATTGATGCTTGCATTTAGTCTTTATTCTTGTGGTACAATTATTCTAGGGGAACTTTATTTATTTTTTGGGTTGTTTTGACTTCTGAGTGAAAGTGCATTTAAATATGGGTTTTTTTTTTTTTTTTTTGTTAATTTAGTTTCTTTGATGATCGGCTTTTAGGACGTCTCCCCACGTCATCTTACATTCCGGGATTTGGTCCACACCCCATGCACGCTTATGTATTGTCCTTGGGTTACCCACAGGTTCCTCAAGGCTTCTCACTTGAAGGTGCGTCTCCCTTCCTTCTAACCAAGGACCTTATGAGAGTCCTTTTTCTCAACCCTGGTACCAATTCAGTAGAAGCTCAATTGTTAAAATGGTTGACTTAAGGACTCTCTTAAAGGAAAAATCCTTAGTTCGAAGTCTTACTAATACCTTTGATGTAGGTGCCCAAAGAAGACAATACCTTGATGTAAGCGTATGTGGGTCTAACGACCAAAGCTCGGTACATCACAGTTTAGGATCATATACTGGGATAATATTTTATAGTTCTTTGCTTTAGTAAAAGCAGCCAGACATTGACAATGATAGGTATTTTTCTTTGTACCAGATTCCAGGTGAAGAAGAAGCAATTTTTCCGCAACTTTATGACTATCATCCTGTTTGGTGCAGTTGGAACTTTAATCTCCTTTGCCGTCATTTCTGCAGGTATGTGGTTTGATAACCTTCCCCTATGTTTCATATTATAATTTGACTGCTGAGGCTTAAAGACTTGAATTTGGATGTGTTGTCATAAACAACTTTACATCATAGTTGAAGGTAGTTGGTCTATGAAATTCATTGTTTACAAATTATTAATGAAAATTTGGAAAAATGTACTCCAACTTCTAGTTTTGAAAATGAGTGCGACCATAATTAATCATTGTCTGGCTAAACAAACATGCAGATTTGCACGCATGCAGCCATATCCTAGAGAGTAAGGGGTTCATTTCTAGTTAAAAGATTGTATATATGTTATTCGGACTCTGGTGGGAGTGTTAGATACAGTTATGCTTCTGACATGGGCATGTTCAATTTTTTTATAAGTTTTTCCATATATTTGGAGGATCCTTGAAGGGCTATATCCCTATACTCATGTCAGAAAATGCATCGAAAATGATGTTGGACAGGAGTATTTTAAAAAAAATGAAGAATCGGAGCAACATAAGATTTTATAGCGTGATGATGGAATAATTGGAATCTTGCCCTTAAGCTATTTGTGTAAGAAACTACTGATTGCATAATTTTTATCCTACTACCTATTAATTTTTCCTTCTTTTATTGTGATTTAGGTGCCATACATTTTTTCAAGAAAATGAATATTGGTGATCTGACGATAGGGGATTATCTTGGTAATATTCTTGCAGCTATTTCTTTTCCTATTTATTGTCGTATTTTAATGTTTAGTCCTTTTTGCTAATTCTCACTCTCTTAACTGCAGCAATTGGCGCAATATTTTCTGCAACAGATTCTGTTTGCACTTTGCAAGTATGTATGTTTGAGATCTAGATCCCTCTTACAACCTATGTTACTTAAATTTGGATTTGAGTGCCGTTTACGAGTATGTGTTCGACACGAATATGATTAATTTTTTCTAAGACTTTTCATGTATTTGGAGGATTCTTAGAGGGTCATATCCCCCTACGTTTCTCGGACTTGGGTGTGAGTGTCAAATATAGGTTTGTGTCTGACATAGGTATTTTCAATTTTTTCCAATTTTTTCATTCGGGGTCACATCCATTCCCATGTCCAAAGATGTGTTGGACTTGGGTGTCGGACACGCGTATTTCAAAAGAAAAAAAAATGAAGAGTCGGAGCAACATAGATCCGCATATCCATGTCCGGATATACATTGGATAGGAGTGTTGAACAAGAATACTTTAAGAATAATGAACAGTCGTAGTTGTGCTGACCTATTTTATCCTCTCCTTGTTCGCTCAGGTGCTTAATCAGGATGAGACACCTTTATTATACAGCCTGGTTTTTGGGGAAGGAGTTGTCAATGATGCGACATCAGTGGTTCTTTTCAATGCAATCCAAAGCTTTGATCTTTCCCACATCAATTCAACCATTGCTTTGCAATATGTTGGAAACTTTTTGTATTTATTTATTTTAAGTACTTTGCTGGGAGTTGTGGTGAGCCTTTCTTTATCTTCTCAGTTTAAATTTCCTTGATTTTGATTGGATTTTTTTTCATGATCTTTTTTTTTCTAATCTTCTACAGGTTGGACTCCTCAGTGCTTACATTATTAAAAAGCTCTATATGGGAAGGTTCGTATATAAGTCCAATGTTCATATGTTTGCCTCATTTAATTTGCTGAGGGTAAATTGAATTATATTATCATTCCATGGGATATGAGAATCAATGCTATTCCGACTCTTTATTTTTCTTTACGTACATGTCTTTGATACCAGTGTCTGACACATATCTGGACATGGGTATGGGGATATGATCCTCCAAGAATCCTCCAAATAGAAAGTAATTTTGGAAAAAATTAAACGTACCTATGTCCGACACTCACACCTAAGTTTGAGTAATCCAGATGAGACTGTAGAATGGCCCGACCACAATTTCGGTAAAGCATAATAAATATTATATATATACATATATATACGTGCCTAACTGTAAGCACTTGTGATTATGTTATGTAATTAAGTACTATGTTGCTCCCACCTTTTTTTTTTCTTGAAGTACTTGTATCTGACATACTTTTAGATATGGATATGGGGGTATGTCCCTGTAAATACCCTCCAAATACATGGAAAAACTTTTAAAAAATTGAGCATACCCATATCAGATGCATACTCGTATCCAACATTTGCATCTAAGTCGGAGTAACATAGATAAGTTATATACGCTAGTAAATATTTGTTTATGTAATAAATGAAGGCAGGGAGTTCTGTTCTTTTGATATAAGTGTTCTCATATCTTTCCTCTTTCTTGCAAAACAGGCACTCCACTGATCGTGAGGTTGCTCTTATGATGCTTATGGCTTACCTCTCATATATGCTGTCTGAAGTAAGGTTTTCTTAGAACTTTGTATGGCATCTCTCGGGTGACCCTTTTTTCTTTTTTATTTTGCAAACAAGGATTTAAATTGTGGTTGGACACTTTTCGGTCACATCACTTTTTTTTTTTGCCATTGTAAATGTAGTAAGTGTTATCATAGTCAATTGCAATAAATAGTGGTCATAAAATATTGACAATGAAAAAAGCTAAAGTCATAAAATGATGACCGAACATCGTGTTGCTGTCCCTTTTTAAATCCCTGTACGCAAAAAGGCCTGTTTGACCTCACTGTTGGCATTGTATATTGTCTTGCAGCTTTTCAATTTCAGTGCTATTCTGACGGTTTTCTTTTGTGGGATTGTTATGTCTCATTACACGTGGCATAATGTCACTGAAAGTTCAAGAGTGACAACCAAGTATGTTCAATATCCAAAATCTGTTACTTTGAAACAGTTGAATTAGTTTGCCAACCTGTCTTGGCATATGTTACTTGGGTTCAGGTGTGTCGGATACAGATTTGTGTACGACATGGGTATATTTAATATGTTTTAGTTTTTCTATGTATTTGAAGAATCTTGGAGGCTCATATCTTTATACGCATGTCTCGATGTATGTCAAAGATGAATACTTTAAAAAAATAAGGAGTTGAAGCAACATAGATCATGGTACTAATTCATCATTACTCCCAATTGATTATTGTAGGCATGCATTTGCAACTCTGTCATTTGTTGCTGAGATCTTTATCTTCCTCTATGTTGGTATGGATGCATTGGACATTGAGAAATGGAGTGTTATTAGTGATAGGTGAGGTCAATATTAAACTGTTTTTAGCTACGTTACTCGAACTCGGGTATGAGTATTGGATTATGAGTATGTATTCGACATAAATATGTTTAATTTTTTTTCCAAGATTTTCATGTATTAGGAAGATCTCTTGGAGGATCATATCCTTATACTCATGTTCGGATATATGTCGGACATGAGTACTTCTAGAAAAATGAAGAGTCGGAGATCTTACTGATAACTTAAATGCAGTTTTGGCTATTATCAAAATCCAGCTGTTAATTTAACAATTTTTCTTCTCAGCCCTGGAAAATCAGTTGGGGTGAGTGCAATTCTTTTGGGGTTGATTCTTGTTGGAAGAGCGGCCTTTGTTTTCCCCTTATCCTTCATATCCAACTTGACCAGGAAAGCGCCATATGAGAAAGTTGACTTCAAACAACAAGTATGAGTTTCAAACCATGATCTAACTTGTATCTCTAGTATGCCTGACTATCTTACTTGGACTCGAGTGTGAGTGTCAGATACGGGTATGCATCCGACAAGGGTATGTTCAATTTATTTTAAGTCTTTCCATGTATTTGGTGGGTCATTGGAGGGTCATATCCACATACTCATGTCCGGATATGCGTCAGATATAGATACTTAAAGAAAAATAAAGAGTAGGAGTAAGATAGATGCATAAGATGGATTTGATGAATTCATACCTCTCTATCGACATCTATTTTGCAGGTTACGATTTGGTGGGCTGGTCTTATGCGTGGTGCTGTCTCAATGGCACTTGCTTACAATCAGGTATGAGATTTCAATTGGTTTTTTCTTCAGTGGACCACACAATATTAGATCATTTTTGGGTATCAATCTTGTAGGGCTGAGCTAAAAAAGCCAAGAAAATCGAAAACCTGTTCGAATTGTAGTGTTTTGCTTGCAATTAGCTATGAATTATAATTGATTATATAATATATCCATTATATCTAGGTTTTTGGTTTCCTTGGATTTTTAAAATGTACTTCTCAATTCTCAAGTTTATTCCTATATTGCTTAGACTCTTCATTTTCCTTGAAGTATCCATGTCTGATGAATTTTCGGACATGGGTATGGGGCACATGAAAAAACTGTAAAAAAAATTGAACGTACCATGTCGAACACCTACTCGTTTCCGACATTTACACTTGAGTTTGAGTAAATTAGGTTTATTCAATTATTTTTGAGCTACAATTGATCATGTGTGTGTATGGGTATATATATATATATAAATTTTAGTTATCTATACATAATATATGCAATTATATAATTCACTATATAATTATTATGTGAAAATAAATAGAAGTAAATATTCACGTGTAATGTACATGATAACAAAAACATATGTTATTCAGACTTGGGGTGAATTTCAGATATGGGTGTGTGTCCGATACGGTATGTTCACTTTTTTTTTCAAGTTTTTTTTTTTCATATATTTAGATGATCATATCTCATAACCTTGTCAAATATGCGTCGTATGTATGTATCAGATATTATTACTTTAGGAAAATAAGAATCTGGATAACATAGACAATGTGTCAGACGTATGTCTCATCTACAAATACTTCAAAAAATAAAAATCTGGATAATATAAACAACCAGTCGGGAAAAGAATGAATACGTAATGATGAGCTAAAAGTATTCCTCTTTTGCAGTTTACCAGCTTAGGTCATACCCAGTTGCGAGGAAATGCAATGATGATAACCAGCACGATCACAGTTGTTCTTTTCAGCACAGTGGTAAGACACAAGTATCCCTTTTCTTTGTCACCAAAAGCTTTGATCATAACCTCTTTACATTTTTCAAATTGCAACATAGCACCGAAAAAGCTGCTTTAATTGTATTACTTTGTGTTACCGGGACTCAGGATGAGTGTCGTATGTGGGTGTATTTATATATGTGTGTGTTTAACAGAAGGATTATCTTTTTTTTTTTTCTAAGTTTTTCTATATATTTAAAGGATTATACTTTCGTACTCATGTCTGAATTGAATATGTGTCTGATACATGTATCGAACATTCATATTTTGGAGGGAACCAAAAAAGGAGCTTGAGTAACATTGGTAGTACTTCATTCTGTATCTCAATTATGTTACGCCGATTCTTTATTTTTCTCAAAATACCTATGCCCAAAACATTTTCAGATATGGGTATAGGGCTATAACCTTTCAAGGGCCCTTTAAATATATGAAAAAACTTAAAAAAATTGAACATACTTGTTTTAGATGCATACTTATTTTTTACACTCATAACCAAATCTAAGTAATATAGTGTTCCCATAGTCAACATCTTAGTTAAGTTGTTCGCCCTTTTTTTGATATTTTCCTTTAAAACCCTACAGGTTTTTGGATTGATGACTAAACCATTAGTGAGATTCTTGCTTCCTTCACCAAAACATCTCACGAGAATGCTTTCTTCGGAACCATCAACTCCGAAATCATTCATTGTACCACTTCTTGGCAACAGTCAGGAATCCGAAGTCGACCAAACCAACCGAAACGTATCCCGACCAAGCAGCTTGAGAATGCTCTTGGCCACTCCTTCCCGCACCGTGCATTATTATTGGAGAAAATTTGATGACGCCTTCATGCGACCCGTTTTCGGTGGAAGGGGTTTCGTTCCATTCGTTCCTGGATCACCGACCGAGCGAAATGGGCATCAATGGCAGTGAAAAAGGTACACTAGTAGCATAGATATACAACTAAAGGATGCAACAAGATTTGATGCACGTAAACCTAGCAATTTGAGTATTTTGTTATGTTCGTTTATTTTGCTGTATCATAATCATATTTAAGGTATTTTTATATTGATATAGATTTCAATACATCAATAATTCGTATTACATAAATTTTGAGATATGAATTTGTGTCATGCCATGTACTTAGTGCTTTATATGAATTTGTGTCATGCCATATACTTAGTACTTTTTATGTGTCATAATCATATTTAAAATTATTAGGTCTAAATATAAATATCTAGCTTTCCGAAATCAACTGCCCTTGATTTCCGGTAAAAAGAAAAAAAGGCGTAATATTGTAATGATTAAATTTTCAACAATTTTTGAAAAATTTAAATAGAATTAGATACCTTAGTGCTTAGGTATTTTTGCCAGGGATAAATCATCCTCTTATGAACGTGGATACGGATATGTATTGGGTACATGTTTAATTTTTTTTAATTATTTGGATGATTGTATTTTTATATCTACATACAAAAATGTGTTAAACTTTGTCTGTGATGTTTGGGTAGCTATTTTACATTTTCGACTCTCTTTGTCGTTGATATTCACAGTCGATATTTGCGACAATTGACTACAATAATATTTATTACATCTGCAATCAGAAGAAACACAACATGATCAAAAACACATCTGCAATCATACTTTAAATCCTTGGTGTTGGATAAAGATGTTGAGTTTAAATATTTTAAGAGAAATGAAGAGTTAGGATAATACGATTGGTTGTTGGTAGATTTGTTCATGGATTGGGTTTGAGACTTGAAAATCTTGAATTTTCTTTACTTAGATTTGAACCAATTGAAAGCTCATTTTATTGTTCACTATATTATTAAAATATTATTTTTATATTAATATTTATTTATTTTACGATTATACTTCAGTGATGAAAGAGCAAGTTTCAAACACAAATAAAATAGCTATTCCAATTGGACTTTACAATTTTATACAAGATGTAAAAAATGATTAAAATATGAAAAAATATGATAAGATAAAAAAAAGTAATATGAATACTAGATTTGACAATATTAAATACGATTACATGAATATGACACGTATAAATAAAAACATGATAGGAATATATGTCTCAAAATTTATATAATCTGAATTATTAATGTATCACAATTGATATAAATGTAAAATTCTCTAAACATAATTATGACGTAACAAAATACATGAATATAGTATGAATACACGAACTTTCAGATCTAATGAGTATGGTATGAATACATAAAATGTTAAAATCTATACAATATAAATTATTAATGTTTCAAATTTTATATAAAATTAAATTACGAAAAAGTCCCTAATTTTATAACTTTACCTAAATAAGCTTTTGTGCTTTTAGCGGATTCAAATAAGTTTTATACTTTGATTTATATTCAAATAAACTTTTATATCAAATAAAAATTTGATTTAAGGGCTTGTTTAGGCAAATTGATAAAATGTGTCACAAAGCTCGTAGTTTAATTCAACTGGTTTTATGTAATCACTCTTAAGAATTGTTATTAAACATATTTCAGGTTTGAACTTTAGCATTTATAAATCCTTCACTTATCCTCTAACTATAACCTCTTTTGTAAAAAAAATGTCTCACAAAGTTTTCATTATAAAATTTTCTTGTAAATTGAGCTATTCGGTATGACAAGCATATAATCAATTGTCAATTGCTAAACTCAGAATTTAATTCAATTAATTCATACAATCATCATTAAAAATTAAAATTCAATAGCTTTGAAGCTCTACAACCCTTTTGTTAATTCCAACTGCGATCTTGTTTGTATAAAAAAATTATCAATTGCTAAGTTATAGGTTCCCATATCGTA
>JBBYHL010000022.1:4121994-4135257 GCA_038381835.1 Adansonia madagascariensis | reverse complement strand
AAGTCATTTTGATTGAATTCAAGTAAGTTTCAATATAAATTGATTAATTTTAAATTATTAATTTTTTAATAAAATTAAATTAAATAAAATTTAAATTTAAGTGAATTAATTAAATTTTTTAAATTAAAATTAAAATTCACCCGTGATTTTACCCGCAATTAATCTGCTTTGCACTAAACAACAAAGAGCACCGATGTCGGATTTGCATCTTGCAATTTGTCCCACTCAGCAGCTGTGTCTCCAATCAATCAAACTCCCAAATATAATAAAGCTAATCCCATTATTAACCATAAAATAAAAATATCTCCAAAGAAAAATGATGTCTTTGAGATTCGCTTACTCTCTGATCGTTCTCTTCTTCGTTTGTTCCACTCCTTCAATCTTAACTCAACACAATCATGACGCAACAACCAAAACCATGCAGGATTTCTCTGGGTACCCAGTTGATGAACCATCTCAACCTTTTACATCATCATCAAACTCACTTTCAGCTGATGCTCAAACTCTTCAAAAACAGGTACTACTTGTAATCTTCGCAATCTTGTTGTTATTGGACTCTAGGGAGTGGTTTTGAATTTGGGTTTTTTTTTTTTTTTTTTTTATGGGGTTTTAATGTTGTGAAAATTGGGTTTTGTTTAGATTGATGAGCTATCAACTTTCTCGGATACATCTGCCCCATCTGTTACTAGGATTCTCTTCACTGAGAAAGATGTTTTGGCTCGCCGGTAAGATAATGATTGCATTTCATTTCTTAGTTTTTCCTCTGATTGAAGGACAAATCTTTTTATTTTGTTGATACTACTGCTGAGTGTTTTTCGAATCATATATAGCAGGAAATGAAGGCTTAGTGAAGTTTGAGTTGTATATACAATCAATGTTCTACAACTTCTCATTTTTTACCTGTATCTCGTACACATCCAACATTGATACATAGATACTACCTTCTAATAATACTCCAACTACATAGAAAAATTTTAAAAAAATTGAACAAATTTTGTATTTGACATATACCTGTATCCAATACTCTCACCGGAATCCAAGCATTATAGTATACAATTCAGTTTCAATGAAGTTAATAGGAGCATATAACTTGGAACAATGTTTTTCCATGTGTAAATGCTTCCAATTTTATCAATTTTTTGAAAACTTTGCTGTGTTTTCATTTAAATTCTTTGCAACATTCAACTACAGGTACATACAAAATTTGATGGGACTTGCTGGGCTTTCTGTTAGAGAGGATGCCGTTGGTAACATTTTTGGTCGCTGGTAGGTTTGTTCTTCATTTTTTTTTTATGGTCTATTTTCTCATCTAATTAAGACTTTTCTTGTTTTATTTTAGTTCTGGGAATTTTAATACCACCTCAAATGAGTGATTGATGTTTGATTATTTCCAAAATGAGGTTGCATTAGTATCCTTGTAAGTTACAGTATGTTGATTGATGATTTTGCATCATCCACCTGTTGTTATTTATTGATGATGGAACGCATCTATCATTGGGTCAATCCAAGCTTTAAAAATAGCTGGTCAGTTTTCTGTTTCGCCTAGTGCTCCATGATTGATGTTATTGTCCTCTTAGTTTATTTGTACCACCGCCATTGTCACCATTCTAATATCTGCTCTGATATCGCCATTGTCTTCAAGCTTACAATAATATCTAGACTTCCATTTCCTTGGATCAAATGTTCATTGCTTTCATTTTGATTCTTTGAATTGCTTTTACCATGCAGGGATGGCTACGAACCAGAGCTCGCTGCAGTGGCAACAGGTTCTCACATCGATGCTATTCCATACTCTGGAAAGTATGACGGTGTTGTTGGTGTTTTAGGTGCAATAGAAGCCATTAATGCACTAAGAAGGTTTGTGATTCGTCGCCAATGTGAATTTTAACCTTTAAAATCCTTCAACCCTGGTACGAATTTCGCTTTCTAAAATATTTTATTCATTTTCTAGCAAAAACGAAAATATCTTCGTTTTGATAAATGTATACGCTTTCTGTTAAGATCTTTGTTTTGCCAGTTCATTGCATCGTGACTAAACTTTTGTCTGTGATAATGGGATTTCTGCAGGTCCGGGTTCAAACCTAAAAGGTCATTGGAGATAATTTTATTCACTTCCGAAGAGCCAACACGCTTTGGGATCAGCTGTTTGGGAAGGTTAACATGACCGAATAGTAGGCTTATGAAGTTCTTTTTCCTGTTTGAAACTTCTGTCACCTTGTTTTTCGCAGATTTGAGTTGTTACTTTTACTTATTAAATTTCTTGACTCCGGTTAGAAGTCGCTGACATGTTTCTTCAACATGCAGCCGCTTATTGGCAGGTGATTCAGCACTAGCTAATGCTTTGAAGATGACAGTTGATGGTCAAAACATATCCTTCTTCGATGCTGCAAGATCTGCCGGATATGCAAAAGATGAAGACGATTTATCCAGTGTGTTTCTGAAGAAAGGCAGTTACTCGGCTTTCATTGAGTTGCATATAGAGCAAGGGCCAATTCTCGAGGAGGAAGGTATCTCGTTACTGTTACTGCCATCTCTTTCTTGCAATATGTGCCGATCCACTAATCCTCGTTATTCTTCAATTCAGGTGTATCTATCGGTATAGTTACTGCCATTGCAGCCCCTGCAAGTTTAAAAGTAGATTTTGAAGGCAATGGTGGCCATGCAGGTGCAGTCTTGATGCCAAACAGGTGAATATTATCAATAGTGAGATTCTTCGTTCCTCAATGCTTTGGATTTAATAACACTAATGGCAGCTTCTGCAGCTTTCATGTTTCGTTGATGCTGATCTTTCGAGCATATTTCATATATATTTATATGCATGTGTCAGCTATGTTGCTCTCGCCGACTCATCATTTTTCTTTAAGTATTCATGTCTAACACCCATAACCCAGACATATTCGGACATGGCTATGGGGATATGACTTTCTAAGAACCCTCCAAATATATGAAAAACCTAGAAACAATTGAACATACCGATGCTGGATTCATACCTGTTTTTTGACACTCACACCTGAGTCCGAGTAACATATTGTGTCGGAGTAATTTGGTTGAATTAGATTTGGAATGTGTTAGATCATCCTCGTTATTACTTTTGCCAGAATGGTTATTAATTTGAAAAGATCCATAACCTGTAAATATATTATTATGTGCAGAAATGATGCTGGACTAGCAGCAGCCGAGTTAGCACTGGCTGTTGAGAAACATGTGTTGGAATCAGGATCCATTGATACCGTTGGAACAGTAGGTAAGTCTGGAGAAAATATTTTCGTGTTTTCCTCATTTGATCTTATGCAAAGTTCTTTTGCACTAAATAAAGCTTCCTCTATTTCATCTGATTAAATTTTGTTGAACTTTTATAAATTTATAATATCTGTTTTCACAGGAATTTTAGAGCTGCATCCAGGAGCAATCAACAGCATCCCTAGTAAATCACACCTTGAAATTGGTATCTATTGTGCTATCGAGTGTTCTTCCAAAAGAACTTAAGTTTATGTTGCTCGGACTCTTTGTTTTCTCAAAATACCTTTGTCCGATTCCCGTGTCAGACGCATATCTGAACATGAGTATGGAGATATGCCCCTTCAAATGCATAAAAAATCTAAGAAAAAAATTAAACATACCCGTGTCTGACACTCACACCTGAGTCCAAGTAACTTGGCTGAGAATCTTTAGTCTCAGAGGCTTACTCCAATTCAAAAGAGCCAACTCCCACAAAGATAGAACCATACTTAAAATTTGTATTTACTAGTTCAAATATATGAAGTGTGACGGATAGTCTGGGTTGCATCTGGATTAATGTCTGATAATCTGATTGTTTCTTTCGTTATTACTTGTCTTTTGGGCAGACACACGAGATATCGATGAAGAGAGAAGAAATGTTGTTATTGAGAAAATCTATCAAACTGCGAATGCAATTGCCGAAAAGCGTAAGGTCACCTTATCAGAATTCAAGATCATAAATCAGGACCCACCAGCTCATTCTGAAAAATCAATAATTGAAGCAATTGAAGCTGCATCGATAGAGTTGAACTTAATGCGAAAGTTTATGATTAGCAGAGCTTACCATGATTCACTGTTTATGGCAAGGTAAGGGAGGGAGAGACATTTAAGGAAAAGATCAGGTCCCCAGGTCCGATTTTCATCGGATTTGTAACTTAAGAAATAGATTGTAAGGTTATGAGGGAAACTTACGTTGCTTCTAACTCTTCTTTTTTTCTTGAAATACCTGTGTCCGAGATGGACTTGGATATAGGGCTATGACCCGCCAAAGACTGTCCAAATACATGAAAAAGCTTAATTGAATTTATTCGTGTTGGATACCTACACGTATCCAATACTCACATTCGAATCCAACTAACATAGTATAAAACCATGCCGTTTCCATAGCTTTCAGATTGTAAATTTTAGGAGAATAATTGCGGAGTGGACACTCGTCAACCTTAGTATCCTGAGATGTTGACTCGTGGAGAATACTAGGCATACTGAATTTTGCTAAGATTATACTATGTTCAGATCGCTCCGGAGGATGCGTATTCTCCCGGAAAGGTGCTGGAATTCTTATGATTCTGCCCTTCCTCCTCCTAAGCATGAAACATGCATGATTGTCCGCATAGAGAAGAAAAGCTACCGAATCTGAATCCTCTTCCTGAGTGTGAAACTTCATTTCAAGGGAAAGGAATGATTGCAGGCACAATAGGAACAACTTACTATGAATCTAAGTTACCCGGACTCGGGTGTGAGTGTCAGCGGGTATGTGCAAATTTTCTAAGATTTTCCATATATTTGGATGGTCTTATGGGGGTCATATCTCCATACCCATGTCCAGATATGTGTTGGATATGGGTACTTAAAGAAAAAAGAAACGTTGGAACAACATAGCTATGAATACACGATTAAACATGTCGAAGGATTCACACTTATCATCATTATCGTCATGATTATATACTATAAACAGCTGCTACTGATATTTGCATTTTGCATTTCGCATTCCTCCAGGATCTCTCCTATGGGCATGATATTCATTCCGTGTTATAAAGGTAAGATCTGCATTCTGTTAAACCTAAGAATCAATTTACCTTTTTTTTTTCTATCAATCCTTCTAAATCAATTGATTTTACTATAATTAAAGTATCGTAGAATGCTAGTGTCATTTGATTAATAAGTTCTGAGTGCTTTAAATTATGTGCCTAACGAAGCATTTCGATTTATACCAGACATCCAATGCCACACTGTATTTCGAAAGAACCGATATGAGAAACCATAGCTAGGCAAACTAGCAGCTTTTGTATGTATGATCATCAATGAAGCACAGACACCTTTTTCAGGGGAGTGTCCAAGTGCTTAACATGTGTCCGTGTCATGTCCGTATTGTGTCATACTCGTATTCCATGTTTGTGGCTGTGTTTCCTAGATGATTATCAAAATGTCATGTTTAACCTTGAATGCTATTAATAAATTCTACAGTCTAATAGTCCCTCGGACTTGGAAAATAATAACAAAAATGGCTAACCCAATAATGGCTCAAGGTCTTCCTTTAAACCTTGGGCATTCAAACTTGAAGCAAGCGGGTGGCATGTGCAAGCCGTTAAAAGAGTAACGGCCAACCCGTTAAACTTGGGAGTAATCTGCCAGTAGCAGTCCCCATATCTTAAACTATATTCTTCTCTGATATCATTGATCGAGCAAGGGCCTATCTTTGCTGACTCATATCTAGTATGAGGGTGAGTTGCCACCCATATACTCTCAGGTGTAACGCTTAAAACATATTAAATCTATTGCTTTTTGCAGGATACAGCCATAAGCCTGAAGAATATGCCTCAACTCAGGATATTGCAAATGGGGTCAAGGTGTTGGCACTAACCCTAGCCAAATTGTCTTTGCGTTGATGTGTTGTATATAGTTTTACTCAATTAGTTGCTTAGCTATTGATACAGGTTTGTCAATATTTTCAATAAAGAACTTTGTTATGTTAATTTACTCGGGCTTTAGTGCGAGTATTGGATACGGAATTGTGTTCAATACGAGTATGTATAATTTTTTTCTAATTTTTTTCATGTGCATCTAGAGGGTATTATGGTGGTCATATCTGTATACCTATGTCTGAATATGCGTTTAACATTGTTGTTGGACACTAGTAAGGAAAAACAAAGAGTCGGAGTAACATTGTTGTTATGAATAATTGCATTGTAGCATTTTATTTCAAAATTAGGAAACTTCGTATCATGTTTGAGCATCCAATTTCGGTCATATGGAACTCCCAAGCCTTCGAAGGGCTGTATGCTTAAAATGTTGGCTTCATATTCTATTTTTTTCCTTTTTGATTGAAAAAATTCGTAGCTTAGGGATAGAAGAAGGGGTTGCAGATGCTGAGATTTAAATATAAAATTTAGTAGATGTCACTTTTTGAAGGTAATTGTATGAACCAATGAGCTAAGCTTAAGGTTTGAATCCAATATTTGATCTTACCAAACTCTTATCTAAATATCTAACTATTTTTAGAACTTGCTCGGATATATGCTTTTTATCGGATGGGGATTTCATTAACGATGTTGGAAATAAGTTGATTTTATATTATCCTTCTATTTGAAGTAGCAAAATCAATGTCTCTTTTCATAATTTGGATTCCAAAACATGCCTGATTTGAATGTGAATGGGATGAATAATTTATCCCTCAGTCTATTAGTAAACCATCACTTAAAGGATTGTGAAAGATGTTCAATCGGAAATATTTTTGTTATTGTTTTGACTTGTATTCCTAGATCCCGCTCTAGTAATACGGAATAAATTGGGTAAATGTGTTGAGATAGGAAGATTTCTTATTCCACAATAATAACAATATATTCAATTAAAATGAGAGAAAATTGCTTTGTGAAATGTGATTTGGGACTTAAGAGTGGATTTTATTATAAGTTTATATTTGATACATTTATAAGTTATAATTTTATATACTATTAATGAATTAAATAATGTTACTTCATTAAAAATCTTTAAAAATAAATGTAAATAACTTTATTTTGAATAAGATTTTATTATTTATTTACTGACGATGTATAAAAACACTTTTCAATCAATGAATTAGTTTTTAAAATACTTGTGAATTACTTAAGATTAATGTTACTTAGATTTTTATTTTTTTAGACTATTATTTCGGTGTTCGTGTTTGACATATATTTAAATATAAATATAAGGGATTGTACTCTACAATAAAAATTTGAAAAAAAAAATTAAACATACAAATACCATTATTCAATATTGATCTTAAAATCTGAATATCATAATTTACAACAAAGAGCAAAGTTTACTATTTTAATAAAAACTAATAATATGAGGTTACCCATGCGATCAAAATTTTCAATTTACAAAACTCAAACTTCGATTTCTAACATTTCAAGTTTATTTTTTTAATGTCAAGTTATATATATATATATATATATATATATAAACCATAAAAGACCATGGATTTTACTATTTTCACTTTGGTTGGATTAATTGCATTTTCAGATCTAAGTCTAGGTGGTGATAGTTACCTTGGTTTATCCACTTTGAAGCATCATTATCCCCTTTAGCTTAAACTTTTGGAGGTTCATGTTTGTCCCTTCAGGCGTGAGCTATATGTCTATATATAGACCTGTTTATGGTCGGGTTTATTAAGTCGAATTAGGGTAAAATTTATTGTAACTCAATTTAATTTGGTTTAAATTATTATTTATATAATAATATTTTTATTTAAATTTAATTATAATTATTATTGTAAAAAATTTTAAAATTTTTAATATTATTTTGAATAAAAAAAATGAGCTTTGACCGATCTAAACTCAGTCTAATTTGAATGTAATTGAATTTGTTGACGATTTTACTTAAATTAACATCGAAATGAAGTTACCGATGGCAATATATATGTTCCGATTGATATGTGCAGTTCAATGGGAGTAGAAGTTACTGACATCTGCACGGACCAGGAATCAGATTGTGTAATAGTTTACTCAAATGGTGTTTCACGAGATTCAAATAACGAACCATTTCCGAGTCATCACGATGCCATGCAGTCATTTGCGAATGGGATCCCGAGATACATGTTACAGAAGAAGGCGCTGAAGCAAAAGAATAAGAGGTGAAAGAATGCACTACTAAAAACGCGGCTGCGAAATCCGAACAAAGTCATGTTGAGGACGGTAAGGAAGACCTCCAGTCTCGAAGCCGGCCTGCCTGAGGAGAAGGTCGAACAACAAATAGCCAAAACAAAGAACAATAAATATCCAAGCATGTATCGAAACTTGGTGCATCAAATGTTTCAAATGAAGCAGGTTCCGCGGCTGTTTGCGATTGCAACTGAAAAGCATGCCTCGTGTCGAACTCGTCCTGCTTTGGCTGAAGCCGATGCCCGAACTGCTGCGAACAAATCGTCTAAAACAAATGACGCACATCATCCAAATACGACGACACAGAATCAGGTAACCTTCCTTATCAAAGATTTTCTCTGTTGGTGGTTGTACTTCAATATCGGAAATCTGTTCTCTATCTTTAAACTCCATGATCCCTGCAGCTGAAGTACTAAATTGCACTTGAGCAAATACTAGTTTAATTGGCGAGGCCCTCATCGAGTGATGTGTTAGAAGTTCTATGAATCGATCACTAACGTAAATTTATATGTAAGTGTTTGATACGGGTATGTTCAGTTTTTTTAAGTTTATTCATATATTTGGAGAGTTCTTCAAATATGTTGTTAGATATAGATATAAGATACAAATACTTAAAAAAATAAAAGGTCGAAACAACATAGATCGATAATATTGACAAACTTTTCTTAGTCTGGAATGCTGATTTATTTTGACATCATTTTTAGTTAAATGCTCAATCTGAATGAATCACATTGTGCCAAGATTAATAGCTTGCACATTTTTTTTTCTTTGGAATTAGAAGCCCAAAAATGGAAATGTTGACTCCAACAAGAATGTATGAAAAACTTTAAAACTAATTGAATTCGTATGTTCCGGACATATATCCATATTTGATACATTAGTGTTATCTTTTTTCTCTTAATTTGGGTTTAATCTGGGGTTTACTTGTAATGGTGTCTAAAAATTCACTACATTTATATTAGCAACTATAAGAGCCCATGTTAATTATAATAATCGGTACTATAATAGTATCGGTTGTACTAATTTTTTAAGGTAAAATGAAATTGTATTAGTAGTTTAATGTTTGGTTTTTGTATCGATTTGGACCCGTCATACCGGTCTGTACCGATTGGCATAAGATTTTAAATTTATATATATTTAAAATTTCAGTTATTTGATTTTTTAAACTAATTTTAATATTTTTCTTGATCATTTTATTTTTCTCATAACTTTATTTAAAAATAAAATAATTTATTAAATTAGGCTAGTGAACCTAACTAATAATATTTTACTATACTTTTAAATATTTATATGTTTATTTATTTAATGTTTTAAAATTTTGGATATTAATATTTATACTTTTAAAATTTATATTCGTCTACCAATACATGTTTATAAAATATACATATATTTGCATGTTTATATGATGTATTTATTAAGAAACTTGTAAATATGCTCTCTCTCTCTCTCTCTCTCTATATATATATGTATATGAAAAAATAATTCGGTAAATCGAAAATGATATGTTCAAACTCATTATTACATATACGTATTAGTATCAATACAAAAATGATATGCTCACTTATACGATACTGACTACTTGGATTTTAATGCATAATAATATGGGAGTGTGTTTTTAATTTACAAAAAAAAAATGTTAATACTCTATCATATGTCTCACCTCTTTTTTAATTAAAATATTTTAAATATCTTAAAAGGTATTTGTCACTTTACTAACTTTGTTTAGTATAAAATTCTATGGATGATGGAGAAGATAATTTTTTTCACAATAATACTTAATTACCAGCATTTGATAAAACTACAACGTGATTTTTTTTAACTTCAAAAATAAATTATTTAGAGTAGTTTTTAGTGTAAAGATAGGTACTTTTATAATTTTTCAAATAATAAATTTAAAATAAATAAATCCTGTTTTTTTTTAACTATTTCAGTTTTGAGTTTTTGTTATTATAATTAAAGGATATACTTATATTTATGTAAAACTAAATTCGTTTTACATATGTTCATAATCTTTTTACACGATTAATATTTTAACAAATTAATTATTGGATTTAATAATATAATTGCACCCGTGTATATAAAGTTTTGAATCGATCTAATATCTTTATTATATCAATTGAAAGTATTTATATATATATATATATATATATAATGTTTAAACGCTTGTTCCAATAGTTAGAGATTTTAATTTTTTTCAAAACTTGATTTTCAAGAGGTAGAAAGTCTCGAGGTAGCAAGTAATCACATTACAAAAAATTTATAAAAAACATATAAGCATTGCAGCAAAAATCAATTAAAGAAACTAATTTGAGACTCCCTAAACAGGATTGTCTTGTATGATCCTGATTAATTTTTAAGATCTAGAAATCTAAAGATTTATTCAAGATTCGAATATATCTTTAGAAGGAGAAAATTTTCGCCCAGTCATAAATTGTTACGTGTAAATTGAAATTTCTTTTAATTAAGAAATTATCAATTAAATTTCGCATCATCATGTGCAATTGATAACATCATAAATAGATATTTATCTTTAATTAAATTAAAATTAATTTAGAGTTTTATCTTTAATTAAATTAAAATTAATTTAAAAATAAATAAAAAAGTTTTATCTCTAATTAAATTAATTAAGAGATAATTAATCAATATAAATTTATTGAAGGAGTTATATTCTTTAAAAACTCTTTTTTATTTGGCTTATTGGCACTATAAAAAGAGGTCACCACCAAAGCTATTGAACATAATTCGCAAGCTTTAAGAGAAGAAGCATATTTTAAACATTCGAGTTTTCTTAAAGTCTCAAGAAGTTTCCTCTCTAGAATGCGAAGAACACGAAGAACATGGCTCTCGTTCTTCAAGAAGTTGCTCTTCAATCCTATTCTGGCAACATAAATGAGATAAATTCTTTTTATCAAGATCAAGTCTAGAAGCCCTTTGAAGCAAACCTCATCAATTCAAGATCAAGTCTGAAGACCCTTGGATCGAAGTTTTATTGAAGAAAAGAATCAAAGGATTTCTTTTAAAGAATATCCAGGGATTGTAACCTAAGTTTGATAATAAAGCTGATATATTTGTCTCCAAATTTTTGTCATATTTTTAACATGAAATTTATGTGTACAATATCTCACTCTTAAGAAGTCTTTTAGCAATTCCATGACCCAATAATATGTAAACACTAAGCTTAGTTGTCAAAAATCAAAACTATCCAAGACTCTAGCTTCTAATGATTATCCACACAAATGACCTAGAAAACCTTCAATAAAGATGAAACTTAGTAGCCAGAAGTTATGTTAGCAGCTTAGATTTCAATAAATTTTCCCTTACACTTAGAAGACCTTGATTCAATAATCAAATTTGAGAGGAAAATAATTTTTCTTCGAGAACTTTCAAATTTGTGGAATCCTTGCTCAATAAAATTATGAAAAAAGCAAAATAGATTCTTAGAGGTTTCTTGGCCAAATTCTTAAGTCTTTTTTAGATTATATGGGACGGCTAACATAGGTTAAATACATTTAGGTTTAAAATTTTAATCTTTTAAAAATTACAACTTTGCCTTTGGTCCATATTGAAATTGAGCCTAAGTAACCATAATTTATATTAGACATATAAACCCAGTCTCAATTTAATTTCTACTAATCACCCAAATATGTGACCCATTAAACTGCTATCATATTGGCAATAAATATAAAGTAACCCAATTAAGAATATTTATATTTATAGACGAAGATTGGCATCTAGCAATGCATCATGGCCACCTAATATACAGGGAGTGTCAAGATGGTTTTAAAAAGCCTTGCAGTATTCAGTATCTTAGTGTAATAAATACTCTTTCATCATATATTCTGGATTTAACAAGAGCATGATTCAGTGTCTACTCTTAGGTCATTCCATATTAGTATGCAACCTTTATATGTTAATTCTATAACTAATATTGCCTTAGCCAAATATTTTGAGTTGACATAGACTAGGTACATGTGTGATATATCCTCTCATATCACTTGAGGTGATGAATCCTCTCTGGACTAACTCATTCACCTATCATATGATTCGTGCCATACCCAAAACCATCCAACCATAAGCATCCATCTATTGTGGACCCGTTCATGATGGAATCAGTGTGTGACACTCATCATATGAGATGACCTAGTGTCACAAGTCTAAGGATGACTTACACTACTGACACATAAGAGTATTTCTATAGACATTTAAGTGAAATACCAAATGAAACTCTCATAGAGGGTCATGTTTAATGAACTTGTTACCATAACAAGCACTCATATGATGTCCCTAAGTATCTTTGTAATTCAACTTGTGAGATTAGTTGCATGCATCCTATGCATGGAGGCTTACATATGCTAATCTTTGTGCAATGTCAACGTCCTGTCTTGACAATATGATGATCAGAAATGTTTTCAGAAGTATGGCTTTAATGCATAAGGATTTTATAATTTTAATTCTTTATAATTCCTTTGTAAGTTCAATGTCTTTCATGAGCTTTATCTATATAAGTATTTATAACAATTATATAATTAAATATTATAGATAAAGAAATATCTTTATAATATTAAATAAATATAATATTTGATTAGATGAAACCACTAAAGGATAATGCCTTGTAAGCTATTACGATTAGCTTACAAGGTTTACACTAATGCAAGGTATATGTAAATATAACATAAAATATGATAATTCCATCAAGCAAATATAATTATATAAAAATTTTAATAAAAAATTTAACAAATATGCTGATCGAATTAAGCAAATACTAATATATTATACCCCATATTTTTATGAACATTAAAAAAATTATGTGTGCTTGCTAATTTTAATGATTGGATTATGCGTATAAGCAAAAGTTATAATTCACTAAAGTATCATTAAACATAGAATCGCATATAAATAATATTTGAATTTGAAATTTTATAAATTTCAGAACCTCTTTCCTTTCATTTAAACATGAATTCTTTTTCTATTTGGTTCGCGGCTTCCTTTTATTTACTAAAATTGTGAAATGCAAAAATGACAATCTAAAGATTACATTAGAATTGCTCATGGCCAGGATACGTCCAAAAAAAAATTGAAATTCAAGTCTTGGCCTGATTGTAATTTTAAATATATTAAAAAATTA
>JBBYHL010000022.1:4072950-4113630 GCA_038381835.1 Adansonia madagascariensis | reverse complement strand
CTAATTTGCTACTGTCATCCAGACAAGGTTTAGGTAACTCTGGCTTGACCCAAATTACGTTTTACAAAGTAAAAAAAATTATTTTTATCTAAATTTATTATAAATATTAATAAAAAAAAATAGCTTTTAAAAATTTTTAATGTTATTTTAAATTGTAATGTCTTTCAGGTTGGTTTAGGTTTGAATTATTTCGTCTAAGCAGAAAAGTTTTTCAAACTGTAACTCGGTTTATGAATAATTTTACTGCCAACTAGAATACTGAGAATTAAAACTTTCTAGCGTCCAATGGAGGATTGAAAACTTGGGCCTCGTTTACTATTGCGGTGGAGCTGATTTTTTATGTGGTATTTAGTATCGTTTTTAGGATCTTTGTGGTGATTTAATTATCATGATGATAAGATCATTAGGGCGATTTAGCACTGGTTATGATAAATTACGTTTTGATATAATATTATAGATTACCGGTGGTCTTAAATCATGGTGTTTGGTCTTGCTTAAAGAATAAGATTATTGAATGTATAACACTAAAAATAACTTTGTTATTAATAATAAGGTTATTTAATGAAATTAAGATTTTTATTGAATGAACAATATATAAAATTAAGAATTGATTGTTTTATAAAAACTTATAAGGTATGAACTTGTATTGATGATTAAAATTCAAAATTATTAATACGTTCATATTTAATAGTTACATACGTTATATTGTATAAAATGATTAAAAAATAAATATATATTTATTAAAATTAAAAATTTATAGAAAACATATTTTGGTGAGTATTATTTAAAGATTAAATTTATCTTAAAATAATTCTGAAGCACTCACTTGGTAATAAAACTTTTTTGCTCTTTTGAACAGGATTCGGACAAAATCACTGGCACGTTGAATTTTCAAATTTTTATCAAACATAATGATCGAATTTCCATGATTAAATCACCTTCAATTTTAAAGAATTACCTCATATTAAACATCAAAGATCAAAAAGTTAGTGGAATTGAACTTTTAGGTTAAAAAGTCTGATTTTATTGCAAATAAATTTGAAACTTGAAAAATGATTTGTTTTTAAAATTATAGTTTGGGAAATCAAATCAAGAAACTATCAAATTTTGTGGTTTTTATGGTTTAATTGTGTACTCAACCCACCTTTTTTTCGAATTTAAAACTTTTTCAACGATTTTACTAAACTAACTTTATTTGATGGTCCTTTTCATTTTTATATTTAGACCTGTTAATTGGACGTGTTGAAGTGATCTTGAGTCGGGTCAGTTAGAGTTGGATTAATTTAAATTTTTAAATTTTCAGGTTAAGGTTATTTTGGTTTCAAATTATTTTTGGTTTGAATCATTTGGATTTTGAGTTAATGGAGTTTAACACTTGAACTAATTGGATTTGGGTTATTTTAAATTTAAGTAAATTGAGTTTAAAAAAAGAAGATACATATAATTGAAATCTCCAAAGCTCTCCCAAGTTTAAGAAGAAAGATTAAGAGAACAATTGCAAAGAAAGAATACAGGAAGAATCAAAATCTCTAGTGCTCTCATAATTTCAAGAAAAAAAATTGAAAATTAAAGTCTGAAGATCTAAAAATCCTTAAATTGAGACCAATTCTAAGAACCCTAAATTTTGAAACCAAATTTGAATCCTCCAAAATACTTCCAAATTTATTCAATTCAAGAACAAAGTTATCAAGAACTTTGATGAAGCAAAAACAAAAAATCAGAAGATTTTCTTTAATCTAAGAATTTTTTATATAGAGACTGTAGTCTACATTCTTGATAAATTGAAATTTATTATTTAACTACATCTTCATAAATTAAAATTCATTAGTGGACTTCAAATATTTATTTACTTTTCAGACATGAAACTTATATACAAATTTTTTTTGCACGTTCGTTGGAACAATCTTTGCTTCTCTCATCTGTTTACTTCAGAACTTCGGGTTTTCATACTTCAATAGTTTTCTTCAAATGAATTCTTCCAACAACCAAAATATCAAAGTCTTCTCACACTCAAGAAATTAGGGGAAGATGGTTTTGCTCCATCACTTGGCCAAAAAATTCATCATCCGATACAAGTTCTAAGGTGGTGGGCTATCATGACAATTGACGCAACTTATCTAATTAAGTTATTGCAAACCAAACCAAGCATCAAATTTTTCAACGAGTTTGTGAAAATTTCAACGAGGTAATTGAAGAAGATTTTCAAGAAGTTTCTTTTAACCACTCATCAAAGAAGCTATCAAAAGTAACGTTGAAAGTGTTGCTTCGCCTTCCTATACCTATGCAAGACCTTATTCTCAAAATGATTGATTGCATGAAGATACTTGAAAACTATACAGCATCAAAATTTCTAACAGTTCGATGGCAAAGAAAATCCAACACAACACGCCGTACACTTTATGGAAACTTTCAAAAAATATTGGCAATGATGAAGATCTTGTGATCCAAGTAATTTGTTCGCTCTCTAAAGGGCAATGCTTTGGTACATAAATCTTAAACCTATATCAATCAACAATTTGAGCGTGAATTTCTAAGTCATGTTGATAGTGGCGGAAGCATGGCCATTATGACTGAGCTCACGAGCTTAAGCGTAAGATAATGGAAAGATGAATTTGTGATTAATTACATTCATAGAAGGAGAAATCTAAATCTCAATTACTCAAAAAAAAAAAATAATCTAAAGCCTTTCCGCTTGATATGTGTACCTAGGGCATGGGTTGAACTCTTTACTCCATATTTCAAGGTAAAAATGTCTATAGGCTAAATTGAGTTGCGAGATTAATTCTTAATCTCACATAAAATACTCATATTATTTATATTTATTATTTTTAATTAATAAAAATAAAAAATATTTTTATATTAATATTTATATATTTTATAATTAAATTTAGATAATTTTTTTATTATTAAATATCAATTCAAATTAAACTCGTTGAGTTGAGCCATAGGCCTATTTGAAGGCAAAAAGGGCTAAAAATTTTTAGGAATTAACAACTTAGTGCACATGACATATATTGGCATCTGCAGTTGTTAAAACTCAAGGGTCATCAGTTCAAGAGCCAGCAGAATGCTATAATAATAATAATAATAATAAAAGATGATTGCAAGGCGCAAAATTTTGAGTGAACAAGTTGAAGCAAGCCATCCGTGAATATGATGAGCATCAGTTTGAAGAGGCATTTGCAAAAGAAAAAAAATTTTTGACAAATTACAAATTGACCCACCTTCTTGGAAAATTTTTCTTTGATTTTATTTAGTAACAAAACAGAATGAATAGGAAAACCAAGTTCATCGGTATTGGAACTTTTGTTTTAGACCTAATATGTGTATATTAAAATCTTAAATACGAATATAATATATATATTAAGTATATCACGTTAAACATGCATCATATATATTACAATATTATATTGTGTATATTAAACATGTCATAGTCTTATATTTTTATAAGATATTGTATTGATATTATATTTAAAATGCTCGGATCTATTTTATATGCAATAGCAATAGCAGCTATCAATAATCAAATACAGATATTTGAGCCATGATGACTTCCTGCGCATAGTTATGAAAACTTTATCTGCTAGACCCGATTTGAAGAAAATAGTTAATGACTTCCTGCATATAGTTTTAAATATATTTGAAGCCTCTCGAACCAAATCCGATTTAATAAAAAAAAAAAGTTAATAATTTGAAATCGATCAACTTAAATCTGAAGATTATTTTAACTCGAAGTGATTCGAATACTGATCAGCCTAAACTCGAAATGATTGAACCCAATTAACCTGATTGACCCAAACTTAAAATAACTTAAAATTGAAGTGATCTAAACTTAAAATGATCCAAAACCAAAATAACTTTAACCTAAAAATAATTAAAAAATTTTAAAACCCTAAATGACTTAATCCAAATTAACTTGACCCAAAATCAATCTGACTCGTTCAATTAATAGAGATAATTTCCATTATCAAGAATTAGAAAACAATTTTTTCCAAAGGAGGTCGTAGCTAGAGATAGAGACAGAGAAAGGATAGTATAATTATAATGTTAGATTTCAAATTTACTAGATATTATCTTTTAAGGATAGTTAGATAAACCAATTAAAATAGGCTCTAGATTCAACCATTTTTCTTTTTCATTTCTGCCACTTCCTCCATCATCAACGTTTTTATATACGAATGTTAACAGAAAAAGAACCTTAAAAGCAATTTTTAAAGAACATGAAGGTTTTTTTTTCTTTGGATTACGTGAGGTAATACGCAATGAATCAACTAAAATTTTTTTTTAATAACAATAAACATATGTTGTGTATATATGTTCATCGTTAATGCAATATGATATGCTTAAAGTAGTTTCTAATGCTGCATATATGTATATGTTCTGAATATCAACACTCAATTCAATGAAGTTAGTTCAATATCTTTTGTGTTTTTCTAGTGCACTAAAAATATTCCTTCCTCTATTTCACTGCAAGTGTAAAATAGAACCAGAATCCAATGCAACAGGTGGCAATGCTAGCCCTGAAGAATGTCCTAATACCGCATAAAAGGTGCATGCAGTCACACATTGAAGTGTATAAAATGACCTTTCAATTCGAGAATAAGGCAATGCCGTTACGAAGTGTAGGGTTACGGCAGCTGGTGACAAAACCAAAGCCGGTGGATCTGCTATAACAAATGCTCTAAAAGCTGCGTTATGAATTTGAATAGCAGTGCCCCTTTTGCCTGAGGTGCTTTGACTGATGAAACAACCAGGTACGGTTATTGCTGCGGCGACTGACACTGTTGCGATAAGTGCTGCCACCACTAAACGTGCTTCCCTTGCTTTCTCTATGTTCCTATGTTTTTTCCCATATTTGTCTACAGGAAAAACTGGAACCTCAGCCACTTCTCCTCTAAAAACAACTATGTAGCATGAATATAATGCTGTTTAATTTAGATTAATTTTGTAGATCCAATTAATTCTGTCAACACCTTTGAACAAAGAGATACTATTTTACTCTATGTTGGGCATAAATCAATCATTTGAATCTCCTAAATTTGATTTTTTTTCCTTTAAATTTTAATGATAACTTTACAATTTGATTTTATAAGGATCTTATCGATTTAATTTTATAAATAACTGCATTTATTTTAATAGAAAATTAATTTTTGATAGTTGTAATTTATATTATTTGTATTCTTCATTATTTATAAAATATTTGTGTCCAATATAATTATTCGGACATTGGGATGGGGTGTGATCAAATATATGATCATATGGTAAGTATGATCATATACGTTGGCAATTTCTAAAGCATACAGTTAGTATTGGATGAAAAATACCTTTTTTCTGGCACACGAGTTATTGCGCTCGGAGTTGCTGCTAAATCCGAAGGATATTGAGGGTTCCTCAATGTCAGTTGCTAAGTGAACAAAAAGGCCTCCACATGCAATGTACACATCTTTGGGTGTGTTACCATAGGCATCTTGCTCATCTCTAAGATTGCCGACGGACGCATGAACCGTCTCCATTTCAAAGTTCATTAGGAAAATACCTTCTGCATAAGGAGACTCTCTAATGGACAGAAAATAAACAAAGTTCCAACCTCTTTTGTCGACCATCTCACAACAATCTGGACAGAAGGAGATAATCTCTCTTAGAATCCGTCCATTGGAAGAGGTGTCATCCCTGTCTCTTTATCAGCTACGTACGCAGCAGTTGCATCCCATTTTAGTAGCTCTTTCACAGCTGAATAATGACCTAAATGTGAAGCATAATGAAGAAGAGTGTGACCATTTGCATCTGTTTTATATGTCAAACTCCCTTTCTTCTCTAATGTCATTCTTGTTGCCTCTAAAAAGAAAACTGTTATGAGCAACTGTTTAGGTTAGACGCAGCTGTAAGAAAAAAAATGCTGAAAATGAAGAGGTCCGCCGGTGGCTGCATGTTTTTAAAGAATTTGTTTGAGTTGCCCAAACACGATTCCTTTAAAGGATGAGAAAATGATCCAATGTATCTCGGGTTACATTTGGAGTGATATTGGTTGTGAAATTGAAAATCGTAATAAAGATAGAAATTAATTATCGTAATAAAAATTAATTTCTATAGCAATAACATAAAATGTTGTAGTATTGATATTAAAATTAATGATAAAATAGATATTTGAAAGTAAAAATAATATAACCAAGTAAGCTATAGTGAGAAAAATAAAATGATAATGAGTAATATTGGATTAAAATATCTGTATGTATATAATAAATTATTAAAATAATATTTATATTAAATAATAATAATAGTTAAAAATTATTAAAATTATATTTAATATTAAAAATAAACTAAATAAAATTTAAAAAACTCTAGACAGAGGACAATTAAAAATTTTCTCTTCACTAGGAGTCGTGGTTCATTGAATCCCTGCCTAACTGGAGGGGTCTGTGAGGGAAAATCCCATTAAATGTACTACAAAGGGGTTTTAATTTGATTACCTCGGTTTTCCGACATAGCTGCGGCATGCAAAGTTGTTCCGCCACGGCGGCCGCCGCCATTAGCCGCCGATTCTAATTTACTCAATATCTAAGCCACCAGAGGACCACTTCCTCTCCTTGCTGCTATGTAAAGTGGAGTCTTCTGGATTCTAGTAGCTGAATATGAAAATGTAGGATCTTCCTGTTCGAGTAATGCTCGCATCAAATGGAGATACCCTTCGACTAAATCAGAGTCTTTTAAGTCTTGTTTTGTAATTTCTGTTGAAATCGGGTTTGAAGACAAGTCCTTATTATTTTTGATAAAACCGAAATTTTTTAAAATCAGAGCAATGTCCTGAGTTAACGTAGTACGTATAATATCTCCTAGCATGTAAGCAGGGTTTTATGAATTATTTTTATAATGAGATTTTTTTTTTTTTAAAACGAGTAAAATCATAATTTTTTGAATTTTACGAAATAAAACTTTTAATTTCTCTGCCTTCATTCGGTGAGTTGCGAATGATATTTTGATTTTCAAAAATATTAAAAACTTAATTTTTTTCAAATGGAATAATAAATTTAGCTTAAGAAATTTTTGAAATACAAAAATTATAATCAAATACTGGATACCGAAATTGAATAAAAATTGAGATTAAATTAACATGTAATTAAATGTACTGATTTTCGGACATTATGAGAGGAGTCGATCTTTATTCGTGATTATAATAGGCTCCCGAACCCTTAAACATATATTTGTGAATCATGATCTTTGTGAATCGAATCATCCTTATATTATAAAAATAGACACTCTAAATTTTTGATATCTTTCTCTTCGAATGAAATCTCAATTCCAGTAACAATATCATCAGACATCTTACGGCTAGAAACTCTTCTTTTTTTTTTTTTAATCCGATTCTTCAACAGTTTGGATGCAGCAAACATATTTGGCGGTTTGAGCATATGTAGGAGATAAAAAATTCAACTTTTCGTTAAGATTTCGATTTCAAGTTGATTATGTTTCGCCTTTTACTTAAAGAAAGACCATTCAACAATTCCCAATCATGGTTCAATTCCAACTACAATTTTATAGATATCTTACAACTAGAATCTTTTTTTCGATCCAATGCTTCAAAAGTTTGGCTGCAGCAAACATATATGTGGTTTAAGCATTTATAGTCTAACTGTGTTTTGCTATTAAATGCCCATCAAACCAAAACTAGATGCAAGAATCTGTTGCTTTTAAGTGCAACGTTGTAAAAAAAGGATCGAAGAAAATCACAAAAAATGACGCGGCTAGCCGAGTTTTTGTTAATGTAGCAATAATACATAGAAACAAAGTCGTATATCAGCTCTGCGTCTTCGTACGATTAAACCTGTTTGCTATATTTTTTAACCTGAAAAATATGAGTATGCGTGCTTTCTTTTTTCATAAATAAATTATCATCATTAGTTCATTTGTGTCCATAATCTCTATTCCGAGTGAAGTCTGAAATTGCATGACAAACAAACACAAAAGAGAGAGACCCGGATATACTTGAATAATCGGTTCATGAATCTAAGAAAACAAATGAAGTAATCATGTTACGTTATTCATTCTTAAAAACTTGGACCTTAGCTTGGTTGGTTTTCATGCAACCACCATTAAGAGGTTGTATTTGATAGATTTGAAATTCGAGTCTCGCACAAAAGAGAAACACCCAGATATACTTGTATAATCAATTCATGCACCTAAGAGTAAAGTAATCATGTTACGCATTCTTGAAAACCCTTAAAACGTGACATTCAACAGGTTCAGAGTTCTAGTCTTACACAAAAGAGAAAGACCCGGATATACTTGAATAAACAATTCTTGCACTTAAGAAAATAAGTGAAATAATCATGTTATGCATTTTAAAAATTCAAAGTTTAGATCAATTGGTTAATGCAACCATTTTTAAGAGGTGATATTCAACGAGTCTAAACTTTGGGTCCCACACAAAAGATAAAGACATGAATATAGTTGAATAATCAATTCATACACCTAAGAAAATGATTGAATTAATCATGTTACACATTCTTGAAAACTTAGAGCTTAATTCAATTAGTTCCCGCAACAACCCTTGGAGGCAATATTCAATAGATCTGGAGTTTGAGTCTCACAAAAAGTGAGAGATCTAGATATACTTGTATAATCGGTTCATCCACCTATGAAAACGAGTAAAGTAATCATGTTATGTATTCTTAAGAATTTAGTTGATTTATACAATCATCTTTAAGAGATAATATTCAATAAATTTAGAATTTGAATCTCCATTGCAGCCCTTCCTTTATCTCCAAATTAAGACCTCTTTTGTAAAAAAAAAGAATGTTATGCATTCCTGAATTATTCTCATTCTGATTTCTAAATAAGACCAAATAAAAATTTGAACAATGCATTAGATTCTTCCCACAGTCTGGAAGATGCTGATGGAGCAGTTAAAAATGTCCAATAATAACCAAAAATGGTGATCTTTTGCCAAAATATTAACAATCTCTTTTTCTGAAAATTTCTTTTGATCAACTCATCTTCTAAAATATAATGCCAATATCCGTCTATGTTGTTCCGACTCTTTATTTTGTTGAAGTACCTGTATCCGATGTATATCCAAATATAGGTACGAGAATATAATCCTTCAAGGACTTTCTAAATGCATAAAAATCTTGAAAAAAAAAATTGAATATATTCATGTCCGAATTCGGGTAACATATTAGATTTCAGAAAGCCAAAAGACATTGGTACGGCAATACTTCCTCCTCTGAATCTCTTACAAATCCCAAAAGTTTCATTTCTTCGCTGATCAAATATAAGATAAAGTATATTCTTTCGGAATCGAAATGCAAAGAATCTCCGGTAACAAATTCGTGGACGACAGACCCCAATTCGATCCAACTAGAAGCTCTATTCTTCCTAACTTCATTCTTCCTAATCATTTCTCTCACTCTGGAAACACCGTCCCACCTTCTGGCAGCAGCATAAATATTGGACAAGAGAATATAGTTACCGGAATTACCAGGCTCGATCTTGAATAACTCATCCGCAGCGATTTCAGCTAACTCTACGTTGCAATGGACCCTACAAGCAGCAAGCAAAGCTCCCCAAAAAACTGCAGTAGGTAAAATTGGCATGGTTCTTATAAGGTTGTATGCCTCTTCGAGGCACGCAGCACGACCAAGAAGATCAACGATACACGCGTAGTGTTTTTCTGAAGGTTGAATTCTATATTCTTCCAGCATTTGTTTGAAGTACCTCCTGCCTTCACTAACAAGTCCCCCATGGTTACAAGCAGTCAAAACTCCGAGAAATGCAACTCCATCAGGATCTATATTTGCAGTTCGCATCTCCTCGAACAAAGAAATGGCTTCTCTAGCCATACCATGGTTTGCGAAGGCCGTGATCATTGCACTATAACAAAGCAAATCTTTTCGATGAGCCATCTTAAAAACTTGCAAAGCCCTTCCAATATTTCCGCATTTTGCATACATGTCAATCAAACTAGTGACGATTCGCAAACTAGAAAAAAGCGATGGTCCAGTAAAGTCATGAATGATCGATTCAGCTGCATCGAGAATTCCTAACTGTGAGCAAGCTGAAATAATTCCCAACATAAATGTTTCATCTGGTTTAATACCTTGGTTTTTAAACTGTTTATACAATTCCAAAGCATCGCAAGGCTGCCCATTTCTAGCATAGCCTCCGATCATGATGGACCAAGAGACCAGATTCTTCTCAGGCATCTGATCAAACAAACATCTACCACTACTAACATCCCCTGCCTTAAGATAGCCATCTATCATTATGGTCCATGATGCAACGTTTTTACATGGCATTTTGTCAAAAAATTCTTTCGCAACTTCCATCTCCCCTGCTTTACAACACCCAGCAATCATCAGATTCCAGGTCCCAGCATCTCGAACTGGCATTGCTTCGAAAACAGACCAAGCAGAAACTATATCACCAACATCCATATATCCAGAAACCATGACATTCCATGAAGGTAAATCTTTGGTAGTCATTCTGTCAAAAAGCATCGTAGCCTCTTCTATATCCCCAGCCTTAAAATATCCCTGAATCAAACTCGTCCACGAAATCACATTCCTTTCGCACATTTCGTCAAATAACTTCCGTGCAAGATCCACTCTATCATTATTACTATACCCCCAAATCATCGAATTCCACGAAACCATATCTTTTTCTTCCATTCCATCGAATACCTTTCTTGCCAAATCAACTTCACCACATCTCATGAACAAATCAATCACCGCATTTTGCACTATCAAATCACAACAAAACCCACATTTTAGCCCCAACCCATAAACCGCCTCTCCATCTTTAACCCTCACCAACCTGGCTAAGCTCTTGAGAACCGATGCCAAGGTAAAATTCAAGGGCAAAACAGAGCCTTCACACATCTTGGCAAACAAAAACAAAGCTTCCGGGTAGTTCCGATTCTCAATATAGCCATGAATCAAAGCCGTCCAAAGAAACGCATTTGGTTGGGGAATTCGATCGAACAACTTGTGAGCATATTGGATGGAACCAAAACGTGCGTAGAGCCTAAGAAACTTGTTAAGAACAAGGTCCGATGAGGCCATAGATCCATCGATCAGCACACGGGCGTGTACATATTTTAAGGATTTGAGGGATTGGGCTTTGTTGAGGAGACGTGTCAGAGAGGGATTCATTTCATGGCGCCAAAACGTATTTTAAGTATGAGTTAAACGCTCATGTGATTTATAGTACTTCTCTTCTATCGTTCTTGAATTTGAAGAATTGATGGGTTCTTAAAATAGGCATAGGATGATTTGGGCTAAAATCGATTAACTTAACTAGAAATTCGATTGAGACTCCATTAAGTTTTATTTTAAGAAGTTTGATTCGATATAAAAGCAAAATTATTTAAATTAATTTAATTATACTTGCTTACTCAGTCAAAAATAAATTTAATTTTAGTACTCAATTTCAAATTAAATTATTTATATTTAAATTTGAGTTTGAATTCGAGCTCGAATTAAAATTTTTTAATATTAATTAAAAATTAAAAAAATATAACTTAAAAATAATAAAAATAAAATTTAATTACGATCGCAAATTACTCAAGTAAAATATTAAGATACTTAAATTCAACTCAATCTATAAAACAATTATCAAATCAAAATTTTATTTTTTTTCAAGCTAATCCTAAACGTTTCTTTTAGATATATATATGGTACAGTTTTAAACTTTTTTATTTTAATATTGATTTTTTTTTTTTTGCACTACTCAAAATTTTGCCCAATAGTATTTTTTATTGTACGAATGTAACGAGAATAAGTACACTTGAAAATTTCGAAGTATAATATGAAAATATAATAAAAATATAATGCATTTAATAAATATGACATAAAAAAATTTAAATTCGATTACCACAACCTGTATAATAATTTAATATTATGTTTAGGTTTACACAACAAATAAAAAAAAAATCGAAACACCAGAATTTTGTCTTTAGTTCCACCGACCCTTGTGAATCAAACAAAAAAGAACCAAATGTCAAATGTATATGAGAATCAAACAAACACACTTTCCTTATAGTTAGTGTAACAGCCTCGTTTCATTGTCATCCAGACTAAACCGGTTGTCACCTCGAACAACTTCGCGGACTATGGTTTTCGAGCAATTCCAGGATGATGACCTCACCACTGTAATCAAGCCTTTAATTTACAGTTGTTCTGTTAAATTTTGTTATAAAGGCCCTGTGAATCATCGTGTAGACCTACTTCATCTTGCAGTTTACGACTCGTATAACTCCGATGTATGCTCGTTCTACCGACAGTTGTTGACGAATTGCTCGATTCTGTTGGTTATATAGTATACATGCTGTCGAAATGGCGGAGATCAATGAATCATAAGCATCAGGTTAGAATCCGAAATCAGATAAGATGTCAGACCAGCCAATGTTCATCGATCACTATGTATCACCGGTCTTTCAGGAAAAATAGCACCGAAGGAAATAGCTGAGACCTGACTTTGTAATGCGGTTCAGGGCACCGAACTAACTCCAATAAGCCTTTTCATGATTGTCGTGATGAATCACTCTCGGGTTCTGTCTCGATTGATTCTTTAACATTGTCATCGTTGCTGTCTCCGGATAGTGATTGATTAGCACTTTCATCGGAAACAACAATTCGAGCATGGCTTTGTATACCGGTATCTTTTTGTTTTGCAGAATTATCTTCAGGAGGTGCATCAACCGAAGCCAGATATGAAATGCCATGCTTCTGCACATGCGTAAGCCCGGACGACGGCCCTGCAAAATAACGAACAAAATTTCTAAGAGAATGAAAAAAAACATTATGTGACCCTATGTCACTCGGACTTAGTGTCAAATATGAGTATGTTTCTAATACAATTATGTTCAATTTTTTCTAAGTTTTCCATGTATTTGGAAGGTTCTTAGAGGATCATATCCTCGTACCCATATCCGAATATATATCCGACACAGATGTCAAATATGGATAGTTCAAGAAAAATGAAGAGTCGGAGCAACATAAGATGATGCTATAACAAGAAATAACCAAATTCATATAGGAAACATCAGAAACAGACTTCTTTTGTGAAAACCCGTAAATGAAAAGCATTACATAAACACCGAGAGAATGAACATTCATCTATCTTTTAGTAACATTTCATTACCGAAGATTATGATCAACCAGCGGAAAACAGACAAAATAAAAATAAGAGGGGATAAAAGTCATTAAAGTGTACTTAAATATGATAACAGAAAATATTTTTCAGCACCAACCTTAATAAACCCTGATACAGGAGATGCTTAAAGATAAGAAGAGTCCGATGGAAATCCGATGCGAATTGACCAATTTTCTAACCTTAATCAACCAGCAGTTTTTTAAGCATTGGATGCAAACAACAATGGCATGAACCAATTTAAGCATTGGATGCTTATAACAATGGCATTAACCAATTTTCCACTGGCCATGATGTAGAAGAAATATCAATGATAAGGGAAAAGTGCATTTCTATGTTTAACCATTAATACCATCTTTATTACCAAGAAAAATAATTTTCGGACGTCGGTAGTTTAAGAATCATGGCAGGGAAAAAGAAATTCCAAAAAACAAATAATTAAATCTTATTCACGATAAACGAACCTGTTGTTTTCACTTTTTCGGTCTCTGCTTTCTGCATGGTTTGCAAGCATCCAAATTGGAACTTAAGTTACTGTTTCCCGTCTTCGAATTGGATGATCCACCTGCTGTGAAGGAATAACCACTTCTGCTTTTCAATAAGTTGTTAGATGTCGAAATTTCAGATCTTTGTATGGATGAATTTCTGCTCGATGAAGATCCAAACCTTGATTTTGCATGTATTGAGTTTGAGAAAGAATTCGTCGATGGCCTCTGGCTGGGAGGCAGCATTAAAGCCCTGGCGGAAACCTGTCTCTGTTATAAGTTGCAGCACGCAAGAGCAAAATGAAGGGCCAATACGTCCAAACAGTTAAATCAATTATTTTCTTAAAAATGCAACAATTTAATTCGACCATGTTAATCGGACTCGAGTTTGAGAGTCAAATACAAGTATGTAGGATACACAAGTCCGTCCACTTTTTTCAAAGTTTTTCTATGTATTTGGAGGGTCATATCCTTGTATTCTTGTCCAAAAATGTGTAAGACATAGGTGTCAAACAAGGGTACTTTAAAAAAAATGAAAAGTCATAGCAATATAGCAATTTGATACCAAACCTGATTCTTTTCATCAGTAGACATGCCAGATGCTGCTTTGCCAGAAGCACTAGAAGTGCATTCCCTGCTCACGAATAGCAAGACGTTTAACTGCACTTTTCATCATATGAAAAGGAGTAGAATCAAGATTCCTGGCTTGTTAAACTACAAAAAGCTTGCAGTGAAAGGCCAACGTTAAATCCAAATAGAACCTATTCAGAGTCCACAGTGATCATGAGTCAGCTATGTCACTTGGACTCAAATGTGAGTGTCAGACGAGTATGCGTCCGAGATGGATATGTTCAAGTTTTTCTAAGCGTTTTTATCGAATTAGGAGGGTCCTTGGAGGGTAAAATCCTCATACCATGTCCGGAAGTAAGACAAATATAGATACTTCAAGAAAAACGAAAAGTCGTAGCAATAGAGTGAGTTGGTGTTCATGTGAAATTAAGTTTCAATGGCAGTTTTATCAGTGCATTGGTATCTGTATGTTATCCAGGTTCTCAATGTGACCAATAAAATGAAATAGCGAATAAAAATGCCATCAACAAGATAACCGACAACACTTCCCATCAAGATAAGAAGCAAGCTTCAATAAAGCAGTTCAACTCACAGATGAAAAATGTACCTTATACTTTCTGTCCATTCATCATCAACGTCGGCTTCCTCACTCGAGGTTCCAGTCAAAAAGAAATCATCATATCATCCTCACTCCCTGTCTCTGTTATGGGGAGTCCAAACATAAGACATCCATCCTTTTGAACATGACCATATAAGTTTTAATAAGCTATGTTACTCAGACTCAAGTGTGCATGTCGAATATAGGTATATGTGTGACACAGGTATGTTCAATCTTTTTAGGTTTTTCCATGTATTTTGGGGGTCATATCCTCATACCGATCTCTAAAAATGTATTGGACATAGACATCAATTATGGTACTTCAAGAAAAATGAAAGGTCAAAGCGACATTGTTAATAAGAACAATTTAAGCAGGCCATGTAACATACTTTAAGAGAAAACATGATATGTCCATAACTTATTACATAGTTTTGAGCTACAAACACACTCAAAATGATTTTACAAAGTCCCGATACAATGCAAAAATTCCTTAGAAGAGTTTTCTTTGCTACTTGTGGATTTCAGCACAATTGATAACGAGAAGCTCTTTTTCTAAAGAGGGTTCATTACAGTATGCCATACATTCAAGGAAAATAAGTAACTTTATACAAACATTACATTGATATGGTGAAGAAAGAATGTACCTTCCAAATCTTTCCCACTGGCAGCAGCAGCAGCTAAGTTGGCTTCTATCTGCTTCCGCAATCTATTTCTCCTATCAATTAGGTCTGAATCTTCACCTCCAGTAAATAATGATACATATTTCTCAGTCTTGGGGAAAACTGTATTTTGAAAATAAAAATATTACACTTTAGCCTTTCATAATTTAGCAGAAATGTGCTGAATTCAAGTTACAATAGTCAGTTAAATAACACAGCCCTATGTTACTTAGACTCAGGAGTGAGGTCGCATATGAGCATGCATCCAACACAAGTATGCTCAATTTTTTATAAGTTTTTGCATATATTTTGAGAATCATACTCCCATACTGATGTTTGAATATGTGTCAAAGTGTTGGATACGGATATTTTAAGAAAAATAAGAAGTTTGGGTAACATGGCATAGCCCTACTATAATTTATATCTACGGAAAGCCATCTAATTGTCATCAACAAGAATGTAAACTTAAAGAGAAGTAAATATGCTATAAACTTTACCCTAACATATTCAAGATCCTCTTTCAATTTCGAAATCTGTACCTAGACTCGAAAGTGAGTTTCGAATATGAATATGTATGTGCTTGAGATGGGTGTGCTCGATTTTTTTTCCTAAGTTCTTCCATATATTTGGAGGATCATAGTGTTAGACTTAGGCGTTGGATACAGATACTTTAAGGAAAATGAAGAGTTCGGGTAACATAGCATACCCCTATTATAATTTATAACAGCTAGAAACCATCTAATTTTCATCCACAAGACTGCGAATGTAGAGAGAACTAAATATGCTACAAAGCTTAAGCCAACATATTCAAGATTCTTTTTCAATTTAGAAAGTTGTATTTGGACTCAGGAGTGAGGGTCAAACATGAGTATATGTTGGACACTGGTATGCTCAAGAGAATCATAACCCCACACCCATTTTAAATATGTGTCGAACTTAGATGTCGGACATGGGTAATTTTGATAAAACGAAGAGTTCGGGTAACATAACATGCCCTGTTATAATTTATAACGGCCGAAAACCATAAAATTTTCATCAACAAGAATGCAAATTTAAAGAGAACTAACTATGCTACAAAAGCTTACCCTAACTTATTCGAGATCCTCCTTCAATTTAGAAAGCTGTTCAGCAATCTCCATGTCTTGAGCCTGACAAGATGAAGTTCGTTGCTGCTTTTCCAACCGACTTATTCGCCTTTCGATCTTTCTTCTCTTCAACAACAACTTAGATAAAATTGCAAATGAATAATTCATTCCAAAATGAACTAACTGCAATAACGATTCAAAAAGGAGATAACAATAACTATTTGATTTTACCAAAAAACTTAATCTTTCGGTCCCGCAAGAATATCTTTCGTTTAATTGCGAGTCGAGTATGGATTTCTTGTTGTTTCTTAAGCCCTTCTGACTTCATTTCTTGAGCTTCTCTAACTTCAGGAGGAATATCCTTATTTTATATATGTAATTCAAATTAAATACAATTCAGAGAAATTATCACACAATTTAGAAACCCTGAAATGAAAATTAAATTAAAAAATAATGAGATGAAGAACACCTTTCGCAGGATGCGTTCAATGGAACGTATCTGATTCCTAAGAGAAACGGCTTTTGGCTTTGTGTTTTTGCCTATCAAGTATTTTTGATGGCCGTCCCTACCGGCACGCGGCGCTTGCCGTAGCCAACATGGGCCCTTTTTTTTTCAATTTTTGTTACCGTCGCCAGCAAGATTACGAGCTTGGCATTAAAATTGGTCATAAGCTGGACTAGTCGGATTCAAATTGAATTTAAAAATAGTATTAATATTAAATATATTTATTTAAATTTTATTTGATTTTAAATATAAATTTTAAATTTTATTTAAATTTATTTATATTTATAAATAGATAGTCCAAATTCATTTAAGTTCGCTTATATTATTTTCTATAATTTATTTTTTAAAAATATATTTTTTAAAAATTTAATCTTTGTTAATTTAATAATTTATTTATTAAGTTTATAAATATAAATAATTTAACTTAGTTTTTAAAGTTTATAATATGATATTATATATATTATTTATATGATAAAAATTACATAATACATAAAATATAAAATAGATATATATAATGTTAGTAAAATGGGCTGAGCCGAGTCGGGTTCGGACTTTGAAAGTTGGATACAAAGCCTGATCTATTTTTTAATCGGGTCTAATTCTTTTGTCTAAGCTCATTATTCAAGCCTAATATGTTTATCCAAACCCTCCCAAATATGACAGACCTTCAAGTTTAGACGGGTAGCCCATCATTTGAACAAGTCTACTAGACATTTTCCTTTACTTGTTTTTAACTTTTTTTTTTAATAAAATAAAAAAAATTATATTTATTTAGGGTTACAAATTGCTAGGTTTTCAATTTAGTTCTTCACCCAGATTAAAAGTTGGGTATCGATTAAATTTGAACATGGATCATGTTATTCATTTGCTTCATTCAAATTGGGTTTTGAAATAGTTTTTTATCAATTTAGATTAGTTTAGCTTGATGCAATTTAAATTAATATTTAATAATTAAAATTATTATTTAAATTTAATTATAAAATTATAAATATTAATATAAAATTTAAAAATTATTATTTATAATCAGTAAATATAAATAATTTAAATGGATTGAACGAGACTGAATTCAAGCCGAAGCAAAGAAACTAAATTTTTTTTAATTATAGCTCAACTCGTAATCACTTTTAATATGAATCATTGATTAAGAATTGCATTGGGCTTTGAAAAATTTTAAAAGAATTGGGCCTAATCATGGCCAAGGGTTGATCAACTCTAGGTGAATCAATCATTCCGAATTAGGTTATTTTTGTGTTGTTTTTTATTTTGATGGTCAAGTTATTCAAATTCAAATCATTATTTTCTTATCATTTTGATTCTAAATTGTTAAGATTTATAACCAAATATATTTAATTTCATATTGATTTTTTAGTTTTTCTAAATTTGAATCATTTTCTATTCAGTTTTTAAGTTAAAAGTGTCTAATCGTTGATTTTTCTTAGTCAAACCGAGTTGAGTTAAATTTAAGCAAATTAGATAGATTTTTTGAATTCAAGTTAGCTTTTGCTAGCTCTACACATGAGCTACAAATAGCTATCCATATAGTCTAACAGGTCTAACCCAAATTGCATTAGATTTAGATAAAGATTTTAAAGATATATATATTTTTTAAATTTAATTAAAAAATATATAAATATTAATATAAATTTTTTTAAATTTTAATTTTTAAAAAATAGTAAAACGAACTTGGAATATGACTTGAGCCTTGACTAGACTTAGGTAAATAAAGAAAAAAATCTTGGCCATGGCCCAAGTCATAAAAAATGAGCATTAATTACTTTGGACCAATTTAACTGAGCGAATCAATTAATGTTGGTCAATTCGATTAAGTTTGTTTAGTTTTTAAAGTTAATCAATTTTAAAAATTGATTTTTTTAGTTTAATTATTAGTTTTAAAATGAATAGCCAAATAGACCAAATAAACCAACCCTTTTATTTTATTTTTAGTTATATTTTATATATAATATAAATAAAATTATATTTATATAATAATTTTAAAAAATGTAATGTATCATTTATATTATATAATAATATAAATAATCTATGTTTTAAAACTTTGAAACTAATTAAACCGACCAATTTAAATTAGGTTCGATTATTTTAGTTTCTAGACATTTTTTCAATCGATTAAGTAGATTGTAAAAAAATTTTAATTTAATTAATTTTAAAAATTTTGAAACCAAACTGACCGACTGCGCACCCTAAGTAAATCAACTTTATATGAAACCTTGTAAATTTTAAATCATACCTTTCAAAAGTTTTTAATGAATTATACGGAATAACATGTTTAATTGATTTTAATTGATTGTCATATGTTGATTTGAGTCATTATTTCAATTTTAATTTCTTATTTATAAATCATAAACACACATTAATTATCTAAACTAACTTGTGAAATTAATAATTTCGAGATTTATTTGTTAATTTTTGTTCATTTGAAGATAGTTAGAGGTGCAAATGAATACAAAACCTGTTTAACTCGCCCATGTTATCTTTCTAAAAAAAATTTAACAAAATATTATTTTTTATTTAATCTTTAATAATTTCATTTTTTTTCTTTTATTAAATTTTTAAACATGAAAATTTTAACATAGGTTTTAATGTTTTTATTTTGTATGATATAATTTATATCGTATAAAAAAATACTATATTATATAATTAGAAATAGACCAGATTGAGAGCTAAAAGACCCATTTTTTAAACGAACTTTACCTTTTATCCAAACCTATTTTTCAAGTTTAATATTTTGTCCAAACCATCCAATTATCAAGCAAGCCTTCAATGGCAGTTTTAAGTAAGTACTAAATATAATATATAATTAATAAAAATATGCATTTTACTTAATGATATGATCTCAAATCTATCACTTAAAAAAATTAACAAAATTAACATTAAACCGATTTTTATAAATCACTAATTATTTGATACTAACTGGACCGAATATACCTTCAATGGTCAAACCGATCTAACCAAAAGGTCCGTTCTAATTTTTTTAACATTCGTAAATGTTTTTTTATTGTTATTTATTGTTTTTTTTTATGAAGAAATAGCAAGCTATTCATTTTCTTACGAATAAAAAATATTGGATACAACATTTTCACATGATAGATACAAATCTAGACTTGGAAAGGGTCCCTACCCCTAGATCTCACAATTTTATACATAATACAATACATGATACAAAAAAAGAAAAAAAGAAAAAAAAGACATAAACACGATACTAATAAACATGTGTTAAAATCAGTGTAACATAAATTATTACTATATCAAAATTTATACAACCATATATTGCTTTAAACACGATTATGACATATAAAAATATACGAACTAAAATGATGCTAGTTTCAACTCAACCATGCAAAGAGTTTATGCGGTCAACGCCTTATATTACCCAAGGGGTCGCGCGTCAAATACAGGTATGCTTATTTTTTTTCCCTAAAATTTTCCATACATTTAGAAGATTCTACCTCATACCCATATCAGAATATCTGTCAAATATATATATTTTAATAAAAAAATAAAGAGTCCGTATAACATAACTTAGAACCACAAAAATTATTGGGAGAAAAATAGGCAAATAAGAACAAGAAATGAGTGGAGTTACTTGCATATTAGACAACAATAGGTTGCTCTCCTTCAAGCTCGGATATCACGATTAGTAAATCTGTCATTTCTAGGAAGAGAGGTTCTGACTTTGGAGTTGGGTTAATAACCTGCAGTGGTAAGACAATGAATGTATTAGGCATTAAATAAACCTACTTAGAACCGAGCAGCTATGTTACCCGGACTCTTCATTCTTCTAAAGTACGTATTCGGTCCACATATTCAATTATGGACATTAAGATATGATCCTCCAAACATAGAGAAAAAAACTTAGAATAAATTAAACATACATACATTGAACACGTACCCCGGGTTGGCAAAATAACCAAAAACTGTTGTGAGTTCGACCCAACCCATTAGAGGCAGGATTTTTTTTGGAAAATCAGGTTTGGGGCGGGGCAGGTCAGTAATTTATTAAAAGTTTCGGAGTCGGATTTGGTCTATTTCAGATAAAATTTGCCCTGCCTCGACCTGAGATATTTACTAAAATACTCCTCTTCTAATTTTTTCAACTATTTTCATTTTATATATTTTAGTTTGAGTTCTTTAATTTTTTCAACAAGACTTTATTATATGTATTTGATTTAGTCTTGTAAAAATTAATAAATAATATAAAGCATCAAGTAAAATTTCAGGGCAGCATAGGTGTGGGTAGAGGGGATATTTTGTTTTCGGGTTTTGGGGTTAGAGTCTTTGAGTAAAATAGCGGGTCATTGCTATATATACATGGAAGTTGGGTCAGGGACGGGACAAGCAACAAACCACCCTATCCCGCACCTTTTGACAACCCTACACATACATCACCTCGAATCTGAATAACATAACCTAGTGGAAGTATAATATACCTTCTTGTTGCCTTTGACATAACCTATGGCAACTTCTTGTCGCAAACAAGCCCTTTCAGATAGCTCCGTGAACGATGGGTTCTCCCCTTCTTTCATGTAGAGGCTAATATCCTGTCAAGAGACATAGTTAAGTAACAGCCTGAGACAGTCTTCTTCGTAGGATAAATAAGATGAGTTCATTATCTAAAAGCCATGTTACCTGAATTCCAAACGAGTGTCAGATAGGTGCCCGACACGAGTATACTCAAGCTTTAAAATTTTTTTTTTTTTATATTTGGAGAATCACACTATATGAATGTTCGAATATGTATCAATCAAAATTGTCGAGCAAAAGTACTTCTTTTAAAAAGAAATGAAAAGTTCAAATAACATAGCCTAAAAGTGTAACATGATGAGCCGAAGTTTAGGTTTTATACTACAATAAAGCAGACCGCTTTAATGGTAACTTGGCCACGACTATCGTCCTCTACATTGCTCCAACTTTTCATTTTTCTATAAGTATCCATATCCAACACCCATATTTGACACATTTCCGAACATGAATATGGGGATTTGATTGTTCAAATACATGTAAAAAACTTGGAAATAATTAAATGTACCTATTTCGGACTCATATCTTTATCCGATGCTCATACTTGAGTTAAAGTACACCTAGTAATCCCCTTCATTTTCAGTAAGTTCAAACTATGTTGCTCTAATTCTTCATTTTTCTTGGTGTACCTATGTTTGACACAAATCCAAACACAGATACCGAGATATTTCATTCCAAAGACCCTCAAATACATAGAAAGCTTACAAAAAAATTGAACATGTCTGTATCAGACAAATACCCGTATCCGACACTTAGACTCGAGTTCGAGTAACATAGAATTCAAAAAACGGAAGTACTAGAACAGATTAATTGCCTTTACCTTCACGTATATTTCATCACCTTCAGCATTCAAAATGTCTTTCCACACCTCACTCAGTTCACTGTGTTGGGCCACTGTCATACACAAAATACAATTACTTCTTAAGATGGCACATAGGATGGAAACTCTGATACACTTTTTTTTTTTGATATATCCGTGTCTGATTCCTGTATCCAACACATATCTGGGCATGGATATGAAGATATGATCCTCCAAGGACCCTCCAAATACATGAAAAAACTTCCAAGAAAAATTGAACATAACATTGTCGGATACATACTTGTACATGAGTCCGAGTAACATAGCATGGAAACAATATAAATACTGCTATTAGCAATATAATTTTCAAGACCTTGAGCTGTTACGAGACTCATCACTTCCTCGGACGCAATATAAGTCAAGGTTGGCTTGATTCTCGTAATCTGTAGGGTTCAATGTATTTCAAGAGTACGTGAAAAAATTTAAAAAAAATCAAAGATCATAATACAAGAAATTCTCAAAATCGAGAAAATAGTTTACTTGTTTGCCCAATTTCGAGTCACCAATCTCTGCAACTAGATTTTGCACCTGCAGAACAATCAATTCACTTAATCTTCAGTTTCAAATAATAATTCTAAAATCACCAGCACAACTGCTATTGGCCTTTCTTTTTCTTCACCAGCATCGAAATTCAAAATTCGAGACCATGACGTTTCAAGATGACATTGAACCAAACTCACCAATACTCCAAGTTTATTGCAGATATTTTCCGCGAGAAGAAGAGAGTATGCGGATTGCTTGTCCGCCCTAGATGGATCTGAAAAGAAAATAGTTAGTCCGAAGATTAATTTAACGATAGAAATATATTCTCTATTGATTAACATTACCTCCGACAAGCCATTCTCTATCGGAAATCACAACAATAGATAAAGGAATATGATTCCCTTTCTTGACAGAATTTTGTATATTCATTATGGTTTCCTCTAAGGTATCATAGTTCATGGAGTTTCCAATCTGCAATGCATGAAAATGAAGTGACAGATTATAAGGAAACCGTAAAAGGCTTAGCATCACCATCCTTCACCACCTGAAGAAAAAAAAGTACCAAGAAGTTCGACATGATCAACTGAACGAGACCGTACCCTATGTGTAACCTGCACGTTTTTTAGTTTTCTCTGACCAGACATGGAGCTTACCCTCTTCCTTTCTTCTAAAGGGACATCAGATAATATTTCCTGTAAAGTGTGGATAGCACATGAACAGTCACTTAACAGATGCAAATAATTCATAATAATTCTATTTCCTTTAAGGTCCAAGAAATAACATGAAAAGCATCCAGTCCGACATGCACCTGAATGCAAAACTTAAATCCGTGCATTCAAGTTCACAAATATTTTCATAACCAACTGATCTCCATCAAGTCAGGAATAATCATTGTAGGTTAGATTATATCTGGGCACTTATCATGGAAAACACTTCTCTCCGTTATAGATGTTCTTGAAACTTTGCAGTACGTAACTCTTAATATTCCGATACCAAGACAAGATACTATCGAATGTTTACGGATGAAATTCAAGATTCTTATAAGAATCACAAAAGAAGATGAAAGCATACCAACACACTTCCAGGTCCAAGATAATTATCATATTCCTCGATCATTTGTACAACATCTGGCCTCCACCCAAGCAAAAGTATGCATTCTACGGGACCTAGACCCTGGTTCGATGCCTACTTTGAAACCAAAAGAATATATAAGTGGACTTCAAGAACGTTCAATGGATGTCAAGAACGTTCAATGGATGCAATCACTTACAGCACTTATCTTCTTTGAAAAGCATACCTTTGATCCTGGTTTCTTGGTGCGTGTCACAATATTTAAAAGCCGTTCTTTTCTCAATTCTAAACTACGAGTTAGAGTCTCAGCGTTGCTTTCGAAAACTTCCGGACTTTTTAGTTTGTTGGTTTCATCTTTTACAACGCCTGACAGTGCTAGTTGTTGTTTTGTTGTCCGGTGAATAGGTGCAATCAATAATACCTACACAGATAGAGGAGGAATATGTCAAGAAGTACATAGATATCTAAGTTACTCAGACTCGGGTGTGAGTGTAAGACTGTGTTCAATTTTTTTTTCTAAGTTTTTCCACGTATTTGAAGGGTCTTAGGAGGGTCATATCCTATTCCTATGTCCAGATATGTGTTGGATATGGATACTTCAGTAAAAATGAAGAGTTGAAGCAATATGGACAGATATGATCAGGAAAGGAACACATGGACCAGAAATTTCAATAAAGCAGCTCTTTTTCAAACAAAATCTTGGTTAGTCATAATATTCCATGTCAAGAAGTTCCCACAACTAGTTCATGAAACTATCGAGAGTTGCATACATTCAGTTATACGGGCAACAACTTTAAATGATTTCTTCAAGTGTTCAAGTGTACATTTCATGATGCCAATTATGGAGCTTAACTTTAAAATCTTGAGGAATATGAATATAAAAGTTCGAAAAGCCATATTATCCACATACTTTGTCAGTTAGCTGAAGAACGTCATCATCCCTGGGGTGGAAGTATATCCTGCCACTCCGATAAAGACCGCAAATAACTGCCTGAAAAGAAAACCAACATGAGAAAATAGCATGGAAGTTCTAACTAGTGATAAACACCGAGTTTTAGCATATATGCATTACCTCTTGAAACCCTCGTCGTATTTGTCCGTATGTCAATCCTGTTAGACTAGGAAAACAGCAAAGATTGAATACATTTTCTGCAATAACATGATCCTAATTAGTCTTCGAGTAGTAAACGACAACATGATAGAAAAGACCCCAGGGAGAGAAACGTTTAGCCATGGTGAAATTTTGCAGCTCGAACTAAAATAGTATTATCAAACAAGAAAAGAACCACAAACAGTTTTATTCAACCAAGAACGAAAACTACCCTATTTTTAACCGGTATCTAGATTTAGGACCATCCCAAACTATTTAATAGTGGAGAAGTCTAAGTGCTGATGTTCCGAGTTTGTTTTGCCAAGATAGGATAAAAATTCAAGATATCACCATAAGTTAAACTTTTGACAAAGAAAAATTGGCTATAAACTTTCTGTCTTTCCAACATCAGGACAATAAAAATTGTCAATGAGAACTCGTATTGTACTTCGATAATTAAGCAAGTGCCTGAAGATCTTTATGAGCCCCTTTTGCCGAGAACATTGAACAAATAATTTAGAAGCAACATTTTCCACTGGCACTACTTTCAATCTGGAGATTGACTTCAAAAGCTCACATGTATTGGAATTTGAAACCTGCGTCAGAACAAAAATGCCAAATTAAACTTGATTTTTCTTAGTAGGATAATATTCGATCCTATGGTTATGCAAATGCACGTACCTCAACAATAGTGGGGACAGATTCCATGTCGGGAATAGGTTGAAGTGCTAGTACCGAGAGAAATGCATCCGTGTCGACTTCGTACCTAATCAGTTAACGAACTGCTGTCACTAAACTTCCCCTGAAGAAAATTTCTCGGTATTGTTATTAAAAATGAACATGCAACGAACTGGATAGAAATGAGCATAATGGATCCTAATAGCTTCTGCTGCTGCTGCTGCTAATATATTTACTTCATTCCTAAATGCAATATACAACAAATTTTCTGGCCTTCATAGTTTTCTAAAACCTCCAAGTTTAAGGGTCAATCAGTGCAGTGTAAGTTCGATTTTAGCAACTACTTATCTGACTACTAATATTATATATAAAATTTCAGCCAAACTAATTATTGGGAAAAAAAAATCAGCTAAACTTTGCATCATGATTGTGTGCAGACTAGCACGAAAGAGTTAAAATAACCATTCTCAGAGTACTTTGAAATGATATATTTAACTATGTTGCTCCGACTCTTCATTTTTTTTTGAAGCACCCATGTCCGACACATATCAAAATATAAGTATGGGGATATGACACATATCAACATAGAAAGAAATGGACATATCCATGTCGGATGCATACCAAAATCCAACACTCGCACTTGAGTTCGAGTAACATAGTAATTTAACACTCACAAAAGAAGACAAAAAAACCGAACATTTTCAAATTCCTTTGAACAACCTGCAGAAAAGAAATATATATATATATATATATTTATTTATTTTAAGTTGATCAAGGTCTTACTGATCTCCTTTCATGGGGAGTATGATAATGGCTCGTGCCTTATTGGCTGCAGCTCGTTCAAACGATTTTGTCAAACTAAGGCTGCAACTGCACAAGTAGCACCAATGTTTAAGAAATGGAAGCTTAATGACAATTAGAATTTGTATCGATCCCATGAAAATCTGAGTGGCTCGAATGTTTACGAATTGAACAAAAAAGTGAAAGGATACTGAGATATAACAACTCTAGAGATTTTCTTATGCACCTATGCTACTTGGACTCATGGTGTGACTGTCAGACACGGGCATGTTCAATTTTTTTCCAAGATTTCCATGCATTTGGAGGGTTCTTGGAGGACCATACCAGATATGCATTGGGCACGGGTGTCGGACACATGTAATTCAAGAAAAATGAAGAGTCGGCGAAACATAGACTACCATGTATTGAGTTGCGTAGTCAAGAGATCTCAAATTAAGATGTAATTGAGAAATCACAAAGGAAGCACAATGTAAAAAGGGTCAGTCATTTGATCTCACATTGTGCTCTATTCAAGTTAATATCCCGAGTTTGGTCAATAAAGACAGGTCCTCAATAGTTTCGGCACGTCTTCTCGGATCTACTCTTACTTTTGACAAAGGATGCCCTATCATTAACATGAATTCTCATTTAATCGATATTTATGAAGATTTAAAAATGTTTAGCACTGATTGATTTCTTGTGACTGCATAATATGATCATTATTTATCCAGGCTTGGGAATGACTATCTATGTTGTTTCGACTCTTCATTTTTCTTGAAGTACTTGTGTATGACGTCTATTTGAACACGGGTATAGGGATATGACCCTTCCAAGAACCCTCCAAATACATAAACAAAACTTCTAAAAAACTGATATACCTGTTTCGGATAAATACCTTTATCAGAAACTCACATCTGAGTTCGAATAACATAAATGATAATAAAAGGGAAACATAGTTGGGGTTTGTAAGTTAGAGGGAAAAGCAGACATTGTTCTTATACCTTTTTGTAAGGATATCGATATGATTAAGATCCTTGGCAATGTTGTCGGCCAGCTTGTCCATTTGCTTCCTTGGAAGATCAGACATAAGAAGAATTCTTTGCCTCCTTTTAGAGCATAATGCAAGTAGAAGCTGATAATTATGGACGAAAAAAAGAAAAATATGAAAAACAAAAACCGGCAGCATAACAGGTTACCTGGCTTTAGCAGTACCTAAACGAACAGCAAATTCGTGATACTTATTTAGCTGCTTTAGTATGAAAGCTAGACGACTATTTACGCCACAAATGATGATATGGTCCGTCTCCAATACTTGCATTTGTGCACCTTCCCGAAGTTTTTGCATGTTGTTCTGTCACCCAAAATCAAAACGTCAAGGACATCTAAGGTAGCTTAAATTAAGATACCCGCCTCTGACCTCACATCCAACACAGATTTGGATACAGGTATGGGGACATGACCCTCCAAATACATGCAAAGCTTAGAAAAAAATGAATATACCTGTATCGGACACATATCTGTATCCGACACACACACACAGAGCTGAGTAACATAGGCTGAAATAGGAGCATTGGAAAAAGGAAAAAAGGTAAATTTTGCTTTAGAAGTTCTTACTCTGAATTGTTCCGTCATTGTGCTTAACAACCGAGAGTAAAATAATATGCCCCATATGGCAAGAACAAAGCCAATAACACGTTCAATGCGCGTTCTTTGCTGTAGTTCAAAGTCAAATGCTAAAGTTTTTGAATTCAATTTCGTAATTATGCATGCAATATGAATGTGATCGTATCTTAAAGCAACTGAATGATTAGATTCGTAATATATCACGTACTTTTAAATGGGTAGATGATGAACACAGGCATGCCCATGCCTCCCAGCAACAATCCTCTAGAGATTGTGTATTTCCCCTGTGTTATTCAAGGCATAGCTACCGGATTAGCAAACAAAAGTAGCATTATAGCCTATGTTGCTCTGGCTTTTCATTTTTCCTGAAGTACTTTGACACATTTGCGAACATAGCTATAGGGATATGACTCTCCAAAGACCCTCTAAATACATGGACAAACTTTTAAAAAATTGTACATACTCGTGTCGGACACATGCATGTATCTGACATTCACACTGGGTCCAAGTAACATAGATTATAGCTATTTATCCGCGAGGGATTAGCAGATTGCAGCAATGAACATAAAATTATCACGCATGCAAATGACGAATAAGGGGGGGTAACACATAGACCGGTGTACAATTTTCATGTCTTCTTTATTCCTATATTACTTGGACTCAGGTATGTGTCCAACACGGGTATGTTCATTCTTTTTCCAAGATTTCCATGTATTTGAAGAGTCTTTGAAGGATAATATCTTCATACCCATGTCTGGATATTTGTCGGAAAAAGATATTTATTCCACACACAAATTCTTAGCAAAAAAAAAAAAAAAGAAAATACTAAAAAGGAAAAACAAGTAGTACTGCATCACCAGCAATTACCATAAAACTTGTGCTAGATTTCATCGAGAAGTGCCGGTTTTCTAAGGCAGAATTCTACAATAGGCAAATTCATCAACAATATGGATTCCATATAATACAGTATACATACAGTATAATTTCTTTGTCATTATTTAATTAAGTTACAACATAGAGTGATAATATGGTTTTGAAAAGTACTAGCAATCTAACGCGGAATCAATGAGAAACGACTAAAGTTACAACATTCACCACAACAAATGCTTACAATTTTACAACCTTTCTCTTTACTCCTGGTCAGATTATAAAACGTATGTTGCTTGGACTCAGTGACTGTCGGACAAAGGTATATGTTAGATACGGGTATATGCTCAACACAGGTATGTTCGATTTTTCCAAGATTCTTTGGAGGAACATATCCTCACACTCATGCCGAACAAGTGTCGAACACAGATACTTCAAGAAAAATTAAGAGTTGAAGCAACATAGTATAAAACCCAACAGAGAAAGGCTAAAAGGCGACCAATGTGATTTTTCTCAGGAACATAATCCAAAGTATAAAAGTTATTGAAGCAAAATTAAACATAAAAAAACTTTAGAAAGCCTAAAATCCCATTTACCATAATCATGCTACAATTATATATAAAATAATATTCAAATAATCAATATTGATTTTACATTACCTAAGCCTGAAGAACAGGAAACCACCAATAACAACAAATGAGAAGCATGCTATAAGGAGAACCACAAGAAACCTGCAAATGTTAGAAACAAGTGAATCAATTGATCTTAAAACATAAATTCCGAACTATAAGTCCATGTGGATCAAGAAAGGACCAAAAGTTATATACAAACAAAGGATAGCCAACGTAAACAACTTTTAAACTGGAAACATGTTTTATTCTGCTGAAGGAAGTTGATCATGATTGTATGCGATGTTACCCAGACTCACAGGAGAGTGTCAGGTATGGATATGCGTCTAACACAGGTATGCTCAATTTTTTCTAAGTTTTTCCATATGTTTGGAGGATTATAGCTTATACCAATGGCCAAACATGTGTCGGACATAGGTACTATAGAGAAAATGAAGAATCCGTGTAACATAGATTGTACATAGTTTACACTCTTTGGGATCTACCAAGATTTTAAACTAGATTACTAAAATAAAAAAAAAAAAAAAAATCATATGCAAGGTCTCTTGCGAAGCTTTGAGTAAGATTTTCAAGTTTCGACCATCCATTCTAAGAATTATTTAAGCTAAGAATACTTTGGCACTAAAAAGCTATGTTACTTGGACTCAGGTGTGTGTCAGATATTAGTATGTGTTTGACACATGTATATCCATTTCTTTCTATGTTTTCCTATGTATTCGGAAGGTCCTTAGAAGGTCATTCCGCATAATGGTTTGATATGTGTAGAACACAGGTATTTCAATAAAAATGAAAAATTGGAGCAACATAGCTAAAAAGGCATTGTTTTCCTCATTCATCCACAAACATTTTTCTTTTGGCCAATATTGATTCACAGTTCAGAATCAATATTGGCTTCTTAAAATACTTAATTTATTACTCTTCAGTCAATAATGGCTTCGCAGCACACTAGATTTATAACTATTCAATCATGATTGGTAACCAAACATTCAAAGTAAAAGTTTAAATTGATAGGTCGAGGCAAAACAAGGGTTAACAAGGGTTGACAGGCCCTATGTTGCTCCAACTCTTCATTTGTCTTAAATACTAGTGTCTGACACATTTTCGGACATATGTATGGAGATATGAGCCTCCAATAACTCACAAAATACATGGAAAAACTTAAAAAAAAGTTTGAATTTACGCATGTCGGACGCATGCTCTTATCCGACACACAAAGCCAAGTCCAAGTATCACAGGCCAGGCCATTAAGTCAACCTTGGTTTGATGCCACAATAGCCAATAGGCTTAAAAGCTTACTCTAATAGATGGTGACCAAACTAGTATTATAGCTCCAAAAGGTTTTGATCCAAGGCAAAGCTGCATGATATCAATCTACAGTTTGAAAATAAGTTCATGTTTATTAAAAGGGATCATTAATCAGAGTCTTGGTAAAACAGGCCCTAAGGAGGGTCATCCTATGTTGCCCCTACTATTCGTTTTTCTTGAAGTACCCATATCCGACACCCATATTCGACATATTTTCAGACATGGTATTGGGGATATGACACTTCAAGGACCCTCCAAATACATGGAAAAAATTAGAAAAAAAAGTAATCATACCCGTGTCGGAGACATACCCGTATCCAACACTTACACCCAAGTCCAAGTAACATAAAGGTCATCTAGACATGACCTATGCCAGAGTATTGTCGCACAAAGTGGTCATTCTTAATTGTAGAACCCACACTTTTGCACTGATCAACATCGGCTTTTGTCATTGCAAAAAAAAAATGGCTAATGATAGCGCATTATTACTAAAGTCTAGCCAAAAGTCATAGAAATCGATCATTAGAAACAACATAAAGCATCACGAATACAACTCACACACAAAAACAAAAAAAAAAACCTAGGAAGATAAGTTTCACTTACGTAGCAATATTTTTCTCCACGTGAATGTTGAATAAATACAGGAACCGTGCGAAGTTCCATTTAATATCTTGAATCGAAGGCAAGGACACATTCAAGTTAAGAGGCGTTGGTTTATTCAAGGAATTAGATATACAGGCAAAAGGCAACTTTCTAGCCGCCAAAGTCTGAAGTAAATGTGGAAATAAGTCTTGAGCCATTTTTATTAATGTGTTGATAAAATCTAATTGCAGTTGTCTCAGTAAGAAAAACGATGACATAGTTCCGATGATCAGTTTAGCTTGATGAACCTGCAACAGGAAGTGATGACAAGCAACAAAATTAGGACATTAAAAACCGTAGCTTATTGGCTTATCCACATCGACATTACGGATGTAAGATCCAAGAAAAGAAAAAGAATGAGAAAGCAGCAAGTTTCTATAAGAGAAACTAATGATAATGTAGAAATAGCAGGCACATTGAGTGGACCCATCATTGTTTATAACCTATGTTGCTTGGACTCTTCATATTCTTGAAGTACCCGTGTGTAATATATATCCGGATATGGTAGGAGGGATATGACCCTTTAAGGACCATCCAAATACATGGAAAACTATAGAAAAAATTGAACATACTGATGTCGAACACATACCTAAATCCGACAGTCACACCTGAGTTTGAGTAACATAGTTTATCATAGCATCTTGGGGCAAAATTAAGGAACAATAACGAGATGAAAAATCAGAAATGCAACAGTTACGAACTCAAGCTTCCACTACAATGACAGCAGCCAAATGCACAAAGGTAACTTGGAGCATCACCAAATAATTCAGTAAATAGCAAGATTGCATTATTGTAAGAAGTCAGGAAAATTGTAATGACCAATGTCAACAAATTCCTGTGTTGTTCCGACTCTTCATTTTTCTTGAAGTACTTGGATATGGTTATGACAATATGACCCTCCAAGTATGTGGAAAGACTTGGAAAATATTGAATATACCCAAGTCGGACACATATCTATATCCGACACTCACACTCAAGTCTGAGTAAAATAGATTATAACTCCATTAGTTTCATAATAAGGGTGGCAAGTCCATCATTTTTTAAACAATAGGGGTCATTGAAGCTTGTACATGATCAATTCTTGACTCAGTTGATACTCTTTGTGGAAGAGGAAGACAATTTTTTATTTTATGGAAAGAGGAAGGCGATTTTGTAACTAAGGAGGAATTTAAGTTATTAGCATGTGCTAACAAAGCTCCTTATACCTTCATTTGATCTTAAGGCAATTTTGATTATATTGCAGCATTCTAATTTTTATGACGAATGTATTCTCTCTTGGTTCCTATGATTTTATCCCATCTAGAGAACAACTTTTCTCCGAACATCCTGCTCTCGTCTCGTCTTGCTTCACCGCCACTTCAAATCCATGCTTCCGTCATTGCTCCTCTTATTTATGTTCATCTACTTTCCGTTTTCCAGCATTCCAATGTCTTCTAGAGGCTTTCCTCTCCACAACCAACCAAAAAACGACTTTCCCTAAATCCTTCCTCCGATCTCTTCAGAATAGACCGAAGCAGATTACATGAGACTCCTATGCTATACCTCAGACTGACTACTTCCATCTAAGAAACAATATAAGATGCGATATTGAAACAAACTTAGTAACCAACCCAAAAACGCAATCCTTACAGACAGTATATGATCAGTTCTGTTAGTCTCTCTCATATCAATACTGATCTTACGTGATTGCAACTATATTGTTCATATTAAGTCACTAATAGGCAAACAAAAGATTAAGCATCATGAATATGCTATGATACCTAGACTCAGGTGTGAGTGTGTCAGACATGGGTATGTGCCAGACAAAGGGATGTTCAGTTTTTCTAAGTTTTTCCATGTATTTGGAGGGTCCTTAGAGGGTCATATCCCCTTACCAATGTCCGGATGTACGTTGGATATGGATGTTGGACAAAGAAAATACAAGAAAAATCAAAAGTCGGAACAATATAGTGAGTATGCGGAAAAGGCTCAATCGTGCTCCACCAGCAGATGCATACGTGACTCATAATAACAACTAACTATTAATATAGAAGACAGTGATTCGGAAAAGAAAATATATCATGAATCCAGGTCCCTGTAACAAATTGAAAGAACATATCTGTTTATAACAACAAGAAAGCAAATCTATATTAGAACTTTTGGAATCTAAGATTTAAGCCTCACCTGAGAACTACTCTGTGGGTTTGTCTTAAAGAATCTGACATTTGAACTATTTGAAACGCACTCCGACTTATCCGTCAGTTTTTGACAAGTAACTTTCCATTTCCCTGGATAACATAAGCTATCTCAATCCTTTTATAACATGAAAAGAGATTTTTAAAAAATTATTGAAAGAAAAAAAGGATGAATAAGAGGTTCTAACATACTTTCCAAAGGAAAAAAACATGAGACCAATCCTCGTAAATATAAACTAGAAAGCACAACTGGAAGTATGACTATGAGCCTACCAAACACAAATTAGCATATTTCCTTTTCTTAACCCTCCTTAGTCCTTCCTGTCTGCAGCTGTTCCCAGTACGAGTAAAAATTGTTCATATTGTAAGTTGAATCGATCACAAAGTTAGCAAGTTGGTTTACCTTCATATAGTTGAATATAAAAACAGATTAAGCCACTTGCCAACTGAGTATTAGCTCAGATGTCATGCATGCTAACCAGACTTCTAGAGATTGCAGATCTGAGAGGAGTTAAGCACGTAATGTCCTTCTCAGGTGAATTAAGTAAATATGGGTCAAAGGGAAAAGGGTAGATTGGGAATCTAAAGAAAAAGATTGGCCAACTTAACATACTTATCAAACCAGCTAGGATTAGCTTGCACAAATACAAATCAACCACATTGAGTAGTCATATTATGCAGACTCGTTTAATCATAACAATCCGAAGTTCCAAATTTACTTATTTACCAATGGGATAGAAATTTAACATAGTGATTAAAACGGTAAGAGTTCCACAGTTAACATCCAAAGATAAAGACTGAACATATGTACCAATTTGACAAACTTTTAATGCAAATGGCTAGGTACTCACCTCCATTGTGTATACAATGTATAAAGTTACGCACACTGTTAGATGAAGAACTGTTCCGCCAAAAGCTGAACAGCATTGATTTCCGGAAAAATATCATATTCTTCGAGCCTCTTATGCCTTGTGTTCTACAAGAAAATTCAAGAACTTCATATGCTTATTTGAAGCCGATCAAAATATATACATGTATACACACACGCATATTTGAAACAAATTTTTTACTCTGTTCACATGGCAGAGCTCTCTTACATCCAACTACATAAAATGTAAAAAAAAATAATAATAAAATAGGCAATAAATATTCGCAGCACATGCCCTGGCAACATTAGAAAATACATAGAAAAAATAACTAGAACATGATAAAATACAAAAACATAACATGAACACGACCTACATACATGAATGTCTTAAAATCTATAGAGTAGGAATTACAAACATATCAAAAATTTCATAAATCTAAAATACCTTAAATACAATTGTGACATGCCAAAATGCAAGAACATGACACGGATACACGAATTGCTAGGTAACCACAAACATTCCTTCAAAAATATATAATTATCTGATTGATAAAAAAGAAAAAGGGAAGAAAAAGAAAAGAAAAAGCAATTTGTCTATGATCAAACGGTTTAACCTCAAATCACTATTTGCAGAAGTGGCATCAGCATCATCCATGCTTCAAGAACTGGTCAACCTAATTGTAAGGATGTTTTGCATCAATGCCTATCCTATTTTTTAGCTTCAAGAAAATGCAACAGTAAAAAACAAATATATAGATGTTTTACCAACACTTGTTCAAACAAGGTTTGCACATGATAACTATTTAGTCAAATTATGTGCATTAAATTTAGCTAAGTTTTAGAGGTTTTTATTTAGAATATTTGGTCCTAAACTATAACAAATTGTCTAATACGGTACTTCCAATTTAAAAATGTATAATGCCGTGTTTGTAATATCATTTCCTCTTAATGTAATGAAGCACCTCGAAAAATTAGACACGACACAAACATTACACAGTAAATTCAAGATCAAATATGATATATGATATTAACCCTTAGTATTAAGTTATTAGTTCACAGTCCCACTGAATAAGCCTATGCTTTGATTTATCTATTCAATAAATAATGAAATGACTGAGCTGATGTCATGAGTTAGTTGACACTAATTAAGTTGAAGAAATTACTCAAAAACCAAAATCAAATTAATACAATAAAATAAGAATTAGGGGTGTTTTGATCTTTTAATTTATTTTGACACATTTAAAAAAATGCCTATATCTAACAAAAAAATTATCAATTTATTATTTATTTTTTAAACACTCACAAATTCTAGTAAATAGTAAAAATAAGAAATGACAGATCAGGAACCAATCACAACTAAGATTAATAATACAAATAAAAATACAAATCCCTGTTCACTGCTCACCAACTCTGCCCGGCTGGTTGACTAACTATATCTATCACTAGTATTAGTGTGCTGCGATCTAAATTACTTTGACTCGGTTGTGAGTGTTGGATCCAGTATAGTAAATTTTTTTAAGTTTTATTATATATCTGGATGATAATAGAAAGATTATATTCTTGTATTAATGTCTGTACACACACACACACAAAACCAATACATATATATACGAGTCGCCAGTGTAACTTAATTCTTTTAAGAAATGACTTAAAACATGCTGACATGAAAAATTGAATACACCTTGAGCTTTGCTGGCGGGTCAGGTTGCCTTGTTTGTTCTTTTTAGAACCCGCGTGTCCCCGTACAAGTCCTTTGTGCAGCCAATGCTTTATAGACTTATCCGGGATTTAAATAGCGGTGGAACCCAATGTCACCGTAGTTATTTTGCGGTTTTAGTCCTTTCGTTATCGATATTCAATAAACGGAACGCGACTACAATTTAAATCTATGGACTTACAAACTTGTCCAAGCAGATCAGAAACATATAAAAGGATCCCAAAAACTACATCTTTACCAGCATAAATATTCATACAGAGAAATTGATTTCAATCTTTGAGTCCATCAACAACAAAGAATTACAGAAAAAAATTGATTTTAAGATCATATGATCAGTATCAATTCATTACTACCAGAAAATCCAATCAAACCCAGATGTTTTAAGTTCAGTAAATCATGTTCAAACAAAGAAAAAAGATACAAACTTGAACATGAAAAAAAAAAAAAAGTACCTGGCTAAAGAAGAAGGAGAAGAACAAAAACAAGAACAAGAAGAGGTTTGAATCGGCCTGGAAATTCTTGGGGGCAACAACAGCCATGGTTGAGGACTCTGCAACTGATAAAGGATCATCTTTTCTTGGTAATGGAGAAAAATAAAGGCTTAAAAGTGAAAATACTTTTAATGGTAAGAAATAGACATTGAAAGTGATTAAAAAAATGAAGTTTTAGATTTGATGTATTTGGGGATTATTCTATGGGGAAAGAAAGGAAAATCGAAGTTAAAAGACGAAGAAATAAAATGTGGAAGAGTGGAAGAGTCAAGTTGGATCCAACGGGACACCTAAATGAATACAGGAGTGATTGTTAGCTGTCATTTTCATTTTGGGGAAAGTCGCCGTAACATCTTGGACCACCATGTCCCACTTCATTCTGTGCCCTCCATAGCTACCAAGTGTATTTTGTATGTGTCTATCATAGGTTTCGGTATATATATACGTTTATATTATGTTTATTTTTTTTTATTTTATGTGATTATATGGTATCCAAAGTTTAGAAGCAAGAATTTACTAATTTTTAAAATATTAGGATGAGAATGGGTCAAGGCTTGAACTAAATTCATTCAAAGTTCGAATAGGTCATTTGATCTAAATTAGATCAAGCTTGAATTTGAGTTTTTTTCATTTACGTCGATCTTGTTCAAATAACTATTTATTTAATAAAAAATTTATTTAAATTTAATTATAAAATATATACGTATTGATTTCAAATAAATAGTTTAATTTTTTTAAACAATAAAATGGACTAACAAGGCAAGTTAGGGTAAAGAATTTGAAAAAAAAATAGATCACAGCTCAATCTATGAACACTTCTAACTTAAACCCAAATTTACATGCCTCATAATTCTTCTTCTTGCCACTCGGTTAAAAAAATGTTTGCTTATGGTGTTCACTGCTTGACCTTATCAAGAATGTTAGCATTTGGTGCTAATATTATCAAAGTCAAACTACGATTAAAGGACACATCATGATATGAGAAAAATAATTAAAATATGATATGATATAAAAAATAAATATAATATAAATATACGAATGTGTTAATATCTATTTAACATGAATCATTAATATATCCAAATTTATATAAATTTTAACATCTTAAATAGTATTATGATATGAAAAAAAATATAAAATGACATGAATGCATGTATTGCCGGGTTTAAATACCACTAGTTTCTCCTAAAAAAATGTTGCATTTAGATATGTTAATTTTAATGTGTTATGGGTACTTGACATAAATATAATATAACAAATAATTAAAATATGATATAATATAAGAAAATAATACAAATATGATACAAATACATAAACATGTCAAAATCTCTACAATATAAATGATTAATATGTCAAAATTCATATAAATATATAATACGTTAGACAAAATTATGACATGTGAAAATAATATGAATACAATACGAATAATAAATTATCTAGTCTAATTATTCCATGGTGGCATTTTCATTTTAATATGACTATAATCTAAATGAGTCAAATTTTGATATCCATATTACTTTTTTACATAAATGTAAATATAAAGTAGTAGTTTCGTGTATTTATGTTATAATTGTACTATTTCATATTTATACCATTGTTTAGAAATTATCTTTAAGTGGAAGTATTTTACATAGTTTATCCTAATTATTAGAAGAAAGGAAACTTGAAGAACGTAGTTAAAATCACAAGAGCAAAAAAGAATATGTGGTTCAGCTATAGTGGCCTACATCCATGGGAAAAAACCCAAATGGCTACATTGTTAATATTATGAATTGTTATATTAGTTTGTATAAGACTGCCTTATTTATGTAAAAAGTTCTCACCAATTTAGAAAAAAAAAAAAAACAAAGGAAGAATATAATATTATAATCTCTAATATATCATATCATAATCTCTAATATATTAATTACATTTATTACTTTAATACCTTCTCAAACTCAAGTGGTATTTTAAATACTAATTTGATTTTGTTAACTAATAAAAAAACATGAGACACAAGAATATAACGTAATGTAACACATGGCAAGAAAAGGAACACATGGCGTAGCACGTGATAAGAAAACATGGCATAACACATTGGAGGCAAATCTTATGTGACGAAACACGTAACAAGAACAATAACACATAATAGAAAAACGTGACTAACATATTATAAAAAAATATGACGTGACGAAACACACACCAAAAATAGATAATTCTGATGTGATGAAACATATAGCAGAAATAAAAAATTTTAACATGTCGAAATGTGCAACAAAAACATAATAGAAAAATCTAATGCACTAAAACACATAGCAAGAACGTGGCAAAACATGCAGCAAAAAAATAGAAAAATATAGACAGAAGAACATTACAAACCTAGTTTTGATACTATGTTAGAAAACAAAAAGCTCGGATACCACATTAGAAGGAAGGAATTGTAAGTAAATAAACAATATCATAAAAACACAAAAAGAAACGTGATTTAGCTATAGTGGCCTACATCCATGAGGGAAACAAAGTCAAAAGAACGTGAAAAGGTTGTAAGAGAGACCATGCTTTCATAATGCCAATATTGACTTTAAATTCTTATTATTATTTTTATTCTTAATCGTATTTAATATATTACTAACTACAATAAAATCACATGTCTTTTCTATTTAAACACTTCCAAGTTATTATTACTTAGGAATGAATCACATGTCTCTTCTATTTTTATAAATAAATATTTTTCCACTTGTCAATTGTAATGTCGGTTTCCTTTTTTCATTGTTTTAAATCAATCTCATTTGACTTGTAGATTTATAACATGTTGGTTGATAACAGCAAACATTTTGTCCATATGCATAAAGGGATCGAAAAATTTCATCTGTGGATATTTTATAATGAACAAAATATCTGAAAACATTTAGTGACTAGTTTTGATCAATATTGAGCAAAATTTTAGGTTCATTTATTAAACAAATTAAACTTTATTTATTTATTTTTAAATACTAACAAATTATTTAATATGTTCATGAACAAATTTTATTTAAAAAAAAAAAAACTTGATTATAATTTGTTCAATCCTTTAGAAGTTAAATAATTTAGGTTTCAATATCTTTTAGCAATTTGCAAATCAGTTTATAAAATCTATATCATTAAAAACTATATACTAAATAAATTAAAAAGAAAATGTTAATCCGTACTTAGTGACACTGGTTAAGATAATTTTTATAAAAAAATAATTAATGCATTATTTTTTCTTGAATTCAATAAAAATAATGTATTAAATAAAAAAATATTTCCTAAACTAAAATTAAGTAATTCTTAACTAATGTCTATAAATACTTGTTAATCAGGTCTAATTAAAAATCATTTTAAATTTTATTATTATAAAATAGATTTTTAGTGGGCTTGGATATGAAATATGTTTGAAGTTAAATATTTTTCTTATATACATATGTATATATTAAGTTGTCAATGTTTGATTTTGATCATTGAAATTAAAAGTTCAACATTCTATTAACAAATCATCGGGTGGTTGCTTGGTTGTTTTTCATGTTTACTAAATTTTTAATTTAATCTTAGCACTTAATATCTATCTAATTAACTCACTTAAGAATAGACTTGTCCATTTGTGCATCTGTATCGTATTTATATATTTTATTTCATTATAATTGTGTTTAAGATATTTTATATTTATATAAATTTTCATACATCAACAATTCGTACTATATAGATTTTGTGTTATTTTATATTCGAGTCGTGTTTGTATTTTGTTTCATGTTTTACTTATTTTTGTGTGCTGTGTATAATTTTGCCAAGTTTGCTCAAGGAGGATATTATGTGTGAACTTAGCAA
>JBBYHL010000022.1:4025687-4036183 GCA_038381835.1 Adansonia madagascariensis | reverse complement strand
AAAAATAGCATGCAAATGTTTAACATGATCATCCAAATTTTTGCTATGCACTAAAATATCATCAAAGTAAACCACAATGAATTTCCTAATGAAAGAACACAAAACATGATTCATCAACCTCATAAAGGTGCTCGGTGCATTAGTTAAACCAAACTGTATCACTAACCACTCAGATAAATCATATTTTATCTTAAATGCAATTTTCCACTCATCATCTTCTTTCATGCAAATTAGATAATAGCCATTCTTTAAATCAATTTTAGAAAACATACACGAACCATGCAATTCATTAAGCATATCATCTAACCTAGGAATAGGATGTTTATACTTTATAGTAATTTTATTGATGGCTCGACAATCAACATATATGCGCCATGTTCTATTTTTCTTTGGCTCCAAAATCATAGGAACTGAACATGGGCTAAGACTCTCTCTTATGAATCCCTTTTGCATTATTTCATCCATGTGCCTTTAAATCTCCTTTATCTCCTCAGGATTTGCTTTATACGTTGGTCTATTATGGATTGATGAACCAGGAATGAAGTCTATTTGATGCTCAAGACCTCTTAAAGGAGGTAATCCATGTGATATTTTCTCAGTAAATCAATTTGCAAATTCTCGTAACAAAGAAATAACCACATTAGGCAAAGAAGGGTTAAGATCGTTAGTTGAGAAATAAACATCCTTGTACAAAAGTACAAATAGTTGCTGCCTTGCTACCATAGCACTCTTAATCTTTTTTTTTTTGCAAAAACACTAACTCTCTTATATTTCTCTCTATTTTGCTCTCCACATTCTGAATTTTTTTCCTCATTGCACACAACTATTCTTTTCTTACTCTATTGCATACACTTTCTTTTTATATCACTCTTTTCTTTTTCTCATGCACTCATTTTCTCTTTTTTCATCTTGCACTCTTTAGATATCCTAATCAGATCCTTATATGCCCCCAACGGTTTGAGAGAAGTTAATATAATAACTCGGTTATTCTTTACAAAACTATATGTATTCTTATACCCATCATGAGTAACCTTTCTATCAAACTGCCATAGACACCGTAAGAGTAGATGACCAGCATGTATGGGTGCCACATCACAAGGAACCTTTTCTATGTAGTTGCCAATAGAGAATGCAACTGACACTTGCTTTGTCACCTTAACTTCTCTGCAATCATTCAACCATTATAGCTTATAAGATCTTAGATGCTTTAATGTAGGTAGCTTTTTTTTTTCAACCATCAAAGTACTAGCAACATTAGTGTAAACAAAGGATCTTGTATAAGTCCAAAAGAGTTATGATAGCTCTCGAAATGAAATTAGAAGAGTAAGATGAACTAGGGTCGTACATTAAGAGGATATTCCATTTGTGATAAGAATAGAAGAAAAATAACATATGTAGGTTAGTTTTATCCTTCTTAAAGTAGTAATACCTATTAATTAGTATGGTTGGGTAATTTAAAGTCTTACATAGGTGTGTCGCTCGCTCGCAGGCACGCATTAATATGAGAAGAGAAGTTTTTTATCTTTTTTTTTCATTTTTTATAGAAAGTACTTTGAGCCTAGCGAGGACTCCTTCATTCTAGAGGTGGCTTCCGGTGCCTTATCCAGAAGCAATATAGTAGATTAGGCTGAATTTTTGTGTAGGTGAAAAAAAATCCACCACTTAGGTCTTTAGATATTCGTCTTAATCAATAAGCGAGAGCGAGCAGGGAAGACAAGGAGTAAAAAAAAACTTCGATTAGGACAAAAGATCAGTGGAGCATGTTGGGTTAATTAAAAGCATTACTTTGAAAACCATAGTTTTCATGCAATCAAATGCTATGTTGGCCTCTCTTTGTCCTTTAGTAGTGGTCGCTAATAGTTTTTCTACCATAAAAGCCAAAATCAGTAAGATTATGCTGAGTAAAAGAAGGTGAACTCAATAATCATGCTACATAACTTGCTATTCACATGGCATCTAGTATGAAAGATATGCTCACATTGTATTTCATCACCATCTTCTTTAGGTTATATGCTAAGAGCATGCCTAGTAATGAGCATATCTCCATTCATAGGGTTTTTCAATGTCAATATCACTACAATCCTCCAACGGTGGCATTTCATTATCACTTGAACTTATGTTTTTATGTCACCATTATCCATAACAATCTTAGCCCTTTTATTTGGACATTGCGAAGCAATATGCCAAAATCCTTGATAGTTGAAACACTTAATGTCACGTGATTTAAAAGATGATTTAGTTTTGATTTCACCTTTGGAGAATGTAACTAAATCCTTTGCCTTTGTATCCTCTTTAGGTTTTGAGGCTATTTTGTTATTCTTCCAATTTGACTTCCATGAAGAGCTAGAATCTGAACCATATTTGGAAGTGCCTTTAGACTTTAATTACCTTTCCACCTTGATATCTTTGTACAATAATTCCTCCATCTTTATATAATGATACAATTCCACAACATCGACTATCTCTTTATTCAAACCATAAATGAATCTAGCCATAGTTACCTCACAGTCTTCCTCTATATTGGCCTTAATCATGGCTATTTCTATCTCTTTGTAGTAATCCTCTACAATCATGGATCCTTAAGTCAGCCCTTGTAATTTTCTACACAAGTCCTTATAGTAATACCTAGGTATAAATCTCTTTCTCATCAGTACCTTTATTTCTTCCATGTCTGAATAAGTCTCTCACTATTCCTATGCCTTTTAATCATAAATTGATCCTACCAAATACTAATCTGTGAACTCAACTATAGCTAGTTTAACTTTCTTTTCCTCTCTGTAATTATGACAATCAGAAACATGTTTTACCTTTCTTTCCCACTCTAAGTATAATTTAAGGTCATTTTTTCCTTGAAAGGTAAGGATTTTCATCTTAATACAACCCAAATTACTCTCTTATTTTAAAGTAGCCTTTTTACCCTTTCAAGAATAACTACCATTATAATAAGATTCCTCCTCTTCAACCATATGTTTCGTAAAGGATCTAGGATTAGATAGGGACTCTAAATTATCTAACATCATGTTTAGAAGCTTTGAATTGGTCTTGGACAACTTTTACAAACAACTTGATATCGGTTTTAGCATTATCTTCTCCACTACTCATGTTTTAAACCTACAAAATAGATTGGTTTTCCTCACACACTCCATTATGTGTTTACACTCGAGATTTGTTACTTAACCACTCATATTTCACTTAATTTTGGCTTTTCTTATGGTATTCTCACCTCTCTTGCCTTTTACCATTCAACTTCCTCTTGTAAGCCTTTTAAAAAGAACTTTATAAATGATCTTACCAAAACAGCAAGCGACTATGAAGTTATGATAACTTTGGTTAATAAGATTAAGAGGAAAGATCAAAGAAGTTAAATTAACATAAAATATGAAGGAAAACGAAATCAGCAAGAAATATCAAAGGAAGAGAAATCAAGGAAGAGGAATAAAGGATTCTTTATAAGACATGAATATAAAGCTCTAATAACAATCTTTTTAAAAAAAATGGAAAAGGGTTATAACACTAGAACTTTTTTTTTTTGCCTTTTTTATGGATGATGAATAGCAAAAGGTTAGAACACTAGAACACTTTTCCTTATTATTAAGATTCTATTTAGGATTTTAAGTTGTTTAGATAAGTCTTAATCAGACTACGATAAGGGATAGATTTTCTTTATTAGTTAGGATTGTCCTTGTTTAGTTAGGACTCTACAGATTTTATGTCTATATAAGGCTACCTCATTCATGTAATTCAACAGATTTGAATAGAAAAAAATATCTTGAGAGTTTCTTCACTTTGTGAGAACTTTTTCTTTGTTCTTTAAATAAAAACATCAATCTTATCAAGGTAACTCATGGCAATCAAGATTGTTATAACTTTGGTTCTAATCAACAGGTTTGATTGGGGTCAAGTTTGCTTTGCTTGACTTTAAAGATGATCCAATGGCTCTAATTCCATCCAATCAGTTTTAGGTTATGTTTTCTGACTTAAGTTTACATTACCTCATTATTGGGATACATGATATGATGCATTTGTTTCAAAGGAAAGTTTTTATTTCCACCATTTCGTCAGAGTCAAAGTTCATCTTTCAAATGAGACAATATTGGATTCTCATAATAGTTTCTAATCTTTTCATGATTGGCTACTATAAACATATATTCCCTATTGGGAGAAATGGTATAGATACTTTGGTTATGCAAAAAAAGTTTTCTTTCCACCATTTTCCTTAGGATCAAAGTTTATCTGTTGGATAAGACAAACATGGATTTCATAATAATCCTTATTAATTTTATGATTTTGTGCAATAATCATGTTCTTCTCACTGGGATGCACGATATTGATGCTTTGGTTTGGCACGAAAAGCTTTTCTTTTCACCATTTTTCTTAGAATCAAAGTTTATCTCCTAAATTTGACAAATTTGGATTCCCATGATAATCTCCATTATTTTCATTATTGGGTATAACAAATATATTTTCCATGTTGGGATAATAATGGTATGGATGCTTTGGTTGTGCTAGAAAAGCTTTTTTCCACCACTTTCCTTAGAATCAAAGTTCATTCATCAAAAGAGACAAACTTGGGATCAAAGTTTATCTATCCAATAAGATAAACTTGGATTCTTGTAAAAATCTCCATTCATTTCATGATTGATGCTTTGTTGTGGCAGGAAAAGCTTTTCTTTCCAATAGTTTCCTTAGAATTAAAGTTCATCCTACAAATGGGACAAACAAGGATTCTAGAGATAATCTTCATTTTTTTTATGATTGGACACTAAAATCATGTTCCCTTTATTAGGATACATGACATCGATGCTTTAGTTTCGCAAAAAAAAATTTTTCCACCATTTTCTTTAGATTCAAAATCCGTTTATCATTTGAGAGAAGCGTGAATTCTTTAATAATCTCTATTCTTCTCTTGATTAGGCACTATAATCATGTTCTTTTTATTTGGATACATGATATTAATGCTTTGGTTTGACAAGAAAAGCTTTTCCTTTCACCTTTTTCCTTAGAATCAAAGTTCATTTTTCAAACGAGATAAACTTGAATTCTAGTAATAATCTCCATTCTTTTAATGATCATGCACAAAAAACATATTTTTCTCATTGGGATAAATGATAAGGATGCTTTGGTTATGGAAGAAAAGCATTTTTTCCACCATTTTCCATATAACCAAAGTTCATCTGTTAATTAAGACAAATAAGGATTCTTATAAAAGTCTCCATTCCTATCATAATTATCCTCTATGATTATGTTCTCCTCTTTGAGATACATGATATTGATCCTTTATTTAGGCAAGAAATGCTTTTGTTTACACCATTTTACTTATAATCAAAGCTCATATGTCAAATGAGACAAAGTTGAATTCTCATAATAATCTCTAATTTTTTTCATGATCAAGTACTATAAACATATTTTTCTTATTAGAAAAAAGATGTAGATGCTTTGGTTGTGCAAGAAAAGCTTTTCTTTCCACCATTTTCCTTAGGATCAAGGTTCATTTGTCAAATAAGACAAACTTGGATTCTTGATGTGATCCAGCCAATGCAAGATAGCGTAGAGGATGCTATAATCATTTCTGCATCAATTCTCATGAGTCTCCATTCATTTCGTGATTGAGCACTATAATCATGCTCTCCTTATTAGGATAACGATTTTAATGCATTGGTTTGAAAAGGAAAGGTTTTCTTTCCACCATTTTCCTTAGAATCAAAGTTTGTCAGTCAAGTAAGACAAACTTGGATTCTTATAATAATCCTCAATCTTTTCATGATTGAGTACTACGAACATAGTTTCCTTATTGGAAAAAATGATTTAGATGCTTTGGTTGTGCAACAAGTGCTTTTCTTTTCACTATTTTCCTTGAAATTAAAGTTTATCTCTTAGATTAGACAAGCTTGGATTCTCATAATAATCTCCATTCTTTTCATGACTAGGCATTATAATCACATTTTTTTGATTTGTATACATTGCATTGATACTCTATTTCGACAAGAAAGGTTTTTCTTTCCACCATTTTTCTTAGAATGAAAGTTCATCCTACAATTGGGAGAAACATGGATTCTAGTGATAATCTTCATTCTTTTTGTGATTGGACACTAAAATCATATTCTCCTTATAGGGATACATGACATTAATGCTTTGGTTTGGCAAGAAAAATTTTCTTTTCACCGTTTTCTTTGGAATCAAAGTTCATTTATCAATTGAGAGAAAAATGGATTCTTATAATAATCTTGATTATTCTCATCGTTAGGCAGTATTATATTGTTTTTCTCATTGGGATACATTATATTAATGCTTTGGTCTGGCATGAAAAGGGTTCCATTTGACCTTTTCCCTAGAATCAAAGTTCGTTCGTCAAATAAGATAAACTCGGATTCTAGTAATAATCTTCATTCTTCTCATGATTAGGCACTACAAACATATTGTTCTCATTGGGATAGATAATATGGATGCTTTGGTTATGCAAGAAAAGCTTTTTATTGACCACTTTTCTTAGAATCAAAGTTTATCTATTAAAAGAGGCAAACTTGGGTTCTCTTAATAATCTCCATTTATTTCCTAATTGGGTACTATGATCATATTCTTCATATTGGGATACATGTTATTAATACATTACTTTGGTAGGAAAAGCTTTTCTTTCTACCATTTTCCTTCGAAACAAAGTTCGTCTATCGAATGAGATAAATTTAGATTCTCATAATAATCTCCAATCTTTTCATGATTGGGTACTATAAATATATTTTCCTTATTAGGAAAAATGATACGGATGCTTTGACGCAAAAAAATCTCTTTTTTGCACCATTTTTCTTAGAATCAAAGTTCATCCGCCAATTGAAGCAAACTTGGATTTTTGTACTAATCTCCATTCATTTCATGATTGGGCACTATAATTATGTTCTCCTCAACAGGATACATGATACTAAGGCTTTGGCTTGGCAAGAAAAGCTTTTCTTTCTACCTTTTTCCATAGAATAAAGTTCATCTGTCAAATGAAATAAACTTGAATTCCTGTAATAATCTTTAATCTTTTCATGATTGAGTACTATAACATATTTACCTTATTGGGAAAAATGATATGGATGCTTTCGTTGTGTAAGAAAAGCTTTTCTTTCCACCATTTCCTTAAGATAAAAGTTCATTTATCAAATAAGATAAACTTGGATTCTCGTAATAATCTCCATTCATTTTAGGAGTGGGCACTATAATTGTGCTCCCCTCAATGAGATGCATGATATTGAAGCTTTGGTTTGGTAGGAAAAGCTTTTTTTTCCACCATTTTTCTTGGAATCAAAGTTCATCCCTTAAATTAAAAAAACTTGGATTCTCGTAGTAATCTCCATTCTTTTCATGATTGCAAACTACAAAGATATTTCCTCATTAGGATAAATGACATGGATACTTTGGTTGTGCATGAAAAGCTTTGCTTCCACCATTTTCCTTAGGATCAAAGTTCATCCATCAAAAGAGATGAACTTAGATTCTTATAGTAATCTCCATTCATTCATGATTATGCACTATAATCAAGTTCTCCTTATTGAGATACATGATATTGATGCATTGGTTTGGCAGGAAAAGCTTTTTTTCCACCATTTTCATTAAAATCAAAGTTCATCCATTAAAGAGACAAGCTTGGATTCTTGTAATGATCTTCGATCTCTTCATGATCTGGTACTATAAACATACTTTTCTTATTGGGAAAAATCATATAGAGGCTTTGGTTATGCAAGTAAGGCTTTTCTTTCCACCATTTTCCTTTGAATCAAAGTTTATCCATCATGTGAGACAAACTTGAATTATCATAATGTGAGAAATGCTTTTTTTCCCACCTTTTTCCTTAGAATAAAAATTCATCCTTGAAATAAGACAAACTTGGATTCTCATAGTAATCTCTATTCTTTTTGTGATTGGGCACTATAAACATAATTTACTCCTTTAGATAAATGATATAGAGACTTTATTTCTGCAGGAAATAATTTCTTCCCACCATTTTCCTTAGAATCAAAGTTCATCCACCAAATGAGACAAACTTGGATTCTTGTAATAATCTCCATTCTTTTCATGATCGAGCACTATAAACACAATTTGCTCACTGGTATAAATGATATGTATGCTTTGGTTGTGCAGGAAAAACATTTATTTCCTTCATTTTCCTATGAATCAAAGTATGTCTGTTAAATGAGACAAACTTGGATTTTCTTAATAATCTCTATTCTTTTTATGGTTAGGCATTATGAACACGGTTTCCTTATCGGGATAAATGATATGGACATTTTGGTGGTGCAACAGAAGCTTTTCTTTTCCACCATTTTTCTTATAATCAAAGTTCATTTGCCAGATAAGACAAACCTAGATTCTCATAATAATCTTCACTTTTTTTCATGATTAGGCATTATAATAACGCTCTTCTCATTTGGATTTACGATGTTGATGTTTTGGTTCAGCAAGTAAAGGTTTTTTTTCCACCATTTTCCTTATAATTGAAGTTCATCCTACAAATGGGACAAACTTGCATTCTAGAAATAATCTTTATTCTTTTTGTGATTGGACACTATAATCATGCTCTCCTCATTGGGATATATGATATTGATGCTTTGGTTTGGCCAGAAAAAACTTTTCTTTCCACATTTTCCTTAAAATCAAAGTTCATCCCTCAAATGAGATAAAGTTGGCTTGGGCACTATAATCATGTTCTCTTTATTGGGATACATGATATTGATGCTTGGTTTGGCAAAAAAAGCTTTTCTTTCTACTTTTTTTCTTATAATCAAAGTTTGTCCATCACATGAGACAAACTTGGATTCTTGTAATAATCTCCATTCTTTGCATGATCGAGCACTACAAACATATTTTCCTCATTGGGATAAAGGATATAGATGTTTTTGTTGTGTAAGAAAATCTTTTCTTTCTGCCATTTTTCGTAGTATCAAAGTTCATCCATCAAAAAAGACAAACTTGGATTCATAATAATCTCCATTCATTTCATGATTGGGCATTATAATTATGTTCTCCTCATTGGCATACACAATATTGATGCTTTGGTTTGGTAAGAAAAGCTTTTCTTTCCACTTTTTCCTATAGAATTAAAGTTTGCTTGTTAAATAAGACAAACTTGGATTCTCATAATAATCCTTAATCTTCTCATAGTTAGGTACTATAAAAATATTTTCCTCATTGGAAAAAATGATATGGACACTCTGGCTGTATTAGAAATGCTTTTCTTTCAACCTTTTTTCTTAGAATCAAAGTTTATTTATCAAAAGAGATAAACTAGGCTTCTCGTAATAATCTCTATTCATTTCATGATTGGGCACTATAATCATATTCTCTTTATTGTATATTGATGCTTTAGTTTGGCAAGAAAAGCTTTTCTTTCCACCATATTTCTTAGTATCAAAGTTCATTTGTCAAATGAGACAAACTTGGATTTTCGTAATAATCTCCAATCTTTACATGATCAAGCACTATAAATATAATTTTTTCATTAGGATAAATAATATGGAGGCTTTGGTTTTGCAAGAAAAACTTAGGAGACAAACTTGGATTCTCATAATAATCTCTATTCATTTCATGATTGGGCACTATAACCATGTTCTCTTTATCAGGATACACAATATTGATGCTTTGGTTTGGTAGGAAAAGCTTTTCTTTCCATCATTTTTTTTAGATTTAGAGTTCATCTGTCAAATAAGACAAACTTGGATTCTCATAACAATCTCCAATCTTTTCATGATCGGGCACTATGAACTTATTTTCCTCATTAGAAAAAATGATATGGACACTTTGGTTGTGCAACAAATGTCTTTTTCTCCATATTTTTCCTTAGAAACAAAGTTTATCCATCAAATAAGGCAAACTTAGATTTTTTACTCATTTTATGTTTGGGTAGTATAATTTTATTGTCTTCATTGTGATACATGACACTGATGCTCTAGTTTGGTAGGAAAAGCTTTTCTTTCTGCCACTTTCCTTAGAATCAAAGTTCATTCGTCAAATGAGACAAACTTGGATTCTAGTAAAAATCTCAATTCTTCTCATGATAGGGCACTACAAACATACTTTCCTCATTAGGATAAATGATAGGATGCCTTGGTTATGCATGAAAAGCTTTTTTCCACCATCCTTAGAATCAAATTTTATCATCCAAAAAAAGATAAACTTGGATTCTCATAATAATCTCCATTCATTTTGTGATTGGGCACTATAATCATGTTCTTCTTATTGGGATACACGATATTAGCACTTTGGCTTGGCAAGAAAAGCTTTTCTTTCAACCTTTTTCCTTAGAATCAAAATTCATCTATCAAATGAGATAAATTTGAATTCTCGTAATAATCTTGATTTTTTTTCACGATCGGGCACTACAAACATATTTTGCTAATTAGGATAAATGATATGGTTACTTTGGTTATGCAAGAAAAACTTTTTTTTTGCTTTTTCCTTAGTGTCAAAGTTTAACTGTAAAAAAAAAAAAACTTGGATTATGGTAATAATCTCAATTCATC
>JBBYHL010000022.1:3995303-4025587 GCA_038381835.1 Adansonia madagascariensis | reverse complement strand
TTTTGCTTTTTCCTTAGTGTCAAAGTTTAACTGTAAAAAAAAAAAAACTTGGATTATGGTAATAATCTCAATTCATCTTGTGATTAGACTTTATAACCATGTTCTCTTCATTGGGATACACAATATTAATGTTTTGGTTTGGTAGGAAAAGTTTTTTTCACCATATTCCTTAGAATTAAAGTTCATCTATCAAATGAGACAAACTAGGATTTTCATAATAATCTCCAATCTTTTCTTGATTAGGCATTATAAGCTTATTTTCCTTATTGGAAAAAATGATATAGACCTTTGATTATGCAAAAATGCTTTTATTTCCACTTTTTTCCTTAGATTCAAAGCTAGTCTGTCAAATGAGGTAACCTTGGATTTTCATAATAATCTCCATTCTTTTCATGTTTGGGCACTATAATCTTGCTGTCCTCATTGTGATACATGATAAAGATGCTCTAGTTAGGAAAGAAAAGCTTTTCTTTCCTCCATTTTCCTTAGAATCAAAGTTTATTTGTCAAATAAGGCAAACTTGGATTCTTGTAATAATCTCCAATTTTTTCATGATTAGGCATTATAAACATATTTTCCTCATTAGGAAAAATAATATGAACACTTTGGCTGTGCAATAAAAATGTTATTTTTTCCATCTTTTTCTCAAAATCAAAGTTCATTCGTCAAGTGAGGCAAACTTGCATTTTTATAATAATCTCCACTTCTTTTATGATTGGGCACTACAATCTTATTGTCCTCATTGGGATACACAATATTGATGCTTTGGTTTTGTAGGAAAAACTATTCTTTCCACTATTTTCCTTGAAATCAAAGTTCGTCAATCAAATAAGACAAACTTAGATTCTCGTAATAATGCCCATTTTTTTCATGATCAGGCACTTTAAACATATCTTCCATATCGAGATAAATGATATGACGTTTTGGTTATGGAAGAAATGCTTTTCTTTCTCCTTTTTTCTTTAGAAGTTATGTTTGTTCATGAAATGAGATATGCTAGGATTTTTATAATAATCTCCATTCTTCTCTTGATTAGGTAATATAACCATGTTCTCCTTATTTGCATGCATGATATTAATGCTTTGGTTTGGCAAGAAAAACCTTTCTTTCTACCATTTTTCTTATAATTAAAGTTCATTTGTCAAATGAGATAAACTTGGGTAACTATAATAATCTCTATTCTTTTCATGATTGGGAACTATAAATATATTTTTCTCATTTGGATAAATGATATGGATGTTTTGGTATAGCAAGAAAAACTTGTTTTCACCATTTTCCTTAAAATCAATGTTTGTCCTCCAAATGAGACGAACTTGGCCTCTCGTATAATCTCCATTCCTTATGTGATTGGAAACTACAAACACATTTTTCCCATTGTCATAAATGATTTTGACATTTCGGAAGTGCAAGAAAATCTTTTTCTTTTGACCATTTTTCGTAGAATTAAAGTTTATCCGTTAAATGAGACAAACCTGAATTCTTATAATAGTCTCCATTCTTTCCATGATTCGGCACTATAATCACATTCTTCTCATTTGGACACAGGATATTAATACTTTGGTTTAGCAAAAAAAAGCTTTTCTTTCAACCATTTTCCTTGGAATCAAAGTACATCCTCTAATTGGGACAAACCTAGATGCTAGAAATAATCTCCATTCTTTTTGTGATTACGCATTATAATCATGTTCTCCTTATTGGGACACACGATACTGATGTGTTGCTTTGGCAGGAAAAAGCTTTTCTTTCCATAAATTTTCTTAAAATCAAAGTTTGACCATTAGTTGAGAGAAACTAGGATCCTTAAAGTAATATCTATTCTTCTCAAGATTAGGCACTATAATCACGTTTGCCTCATTAGAATGTATGATATTGATGCTTGGGTTCGACAGAAAAAGCTTTCTTTCGTCTATTTTTCTTAAAGTTCTTCTGTCAAATGAGGAAAATTTAAATTATTTTAATAATCCCTATGCTTTCATTATTCTCCTCATTTCGATACATGATATTGACACTTTAGTTTAGTAGAAAAAGCTTTTCTTTCCACCATTTCCATAGAATCAAAGTTTGTCCATCAAATAAGACAAACTTGGATTCTCATAATAATCTTCATTCTTTTTATAATTGGCCACTATAAACATATTTTCCTTAATGGGATAAATGATATGGATGCCTTAGTTATGTTAGATAAGCTTTTCTTTCTGCCTTTTTCCTTAGAATCAAAGTTTGTTCATCAAAAAAGGCAAACTCGGATTTTTGCAGTGATCTCCATTCTTTTCATGATTAAGTACTATACTTACATTCTTCTTATTGGATTACATGATATTGATGCTTATCTTTGGCAAGAAAAGCTTTTCTTTTCACCATTTTCCTTAGACTCAAAGTTCATTTGTCCATTAAGACCAACCAGAATTCTCTTAAAAATCTCCACTCTTCTCATTATTAGACAATCATGTTCTTCTCTTTGGGATACATGATATTGATCCTTTGGTTTGGCAAGAAAGGCTTTTTTTTCCACCGTTTTCCTTTAGATTAAAGTTTATCTGTAAAATGAGATAAACTTAGATTTTTATAATAATCTTTATTTTTTTAGGATAAGGCACTATAATCATGTTCTCCTTATTAGGATACATGATATTGATGCTTGGGTTTGGTAGGAAAAGCTTTTCTTTCCACTATTTTCCTTAGAATCAAAGTTCATCTATCGAAGGAGACAAACAAGGACTTTCATAGCAATCTCCATTTTTTTCATAAGAGGGCATAAAAAATAGATTTTCCACATTGGGATATATGATATGCTTATTTTGGTTATGCAAGAAAAGCTTTTCTTTCCGCCATTTTTCTTAGAATCAAAGTTTGTCTGTCAAATGAGACAAACTTGGATTCCCCGTAAAAAATCTCCACTAATTCCATGATTGGGCATTGTAATCATCTTCTCCTCATTGGGATATACGATATTGATGCTTTAGTTTGGTAGGAAAAGCTTTTCTTTCCATAATTTTCCTAAGAATCAAAGTTTATTCGTCAATTAAGACACTTGGATTCTCATAATAATCTCCATTTCATTCATGATTGGGCACTATAATCATGTTCTCTTTATTAGGACATAAGATAAAGTTGCATTGCTTTGGTAGGAAAAAGCTTTCCTTTCCATCATTTTTCTTAGAATCAAATTGTCCATTAATTGAGCCAAACTAGGATTCTCATAGTATCTCTATAATTGCATTCACCTCACTGGGATGCATGATATTAATGCTTTGGTTTGGCAAGAAAAGCTTTTCTTTTGTCCATTTTTCTTAGAATCAAAGTTCATCCATCAAATGAGGCAAACTTAAATTTTCATAAGAATCTCTATTCTTCTCGTGATTGGGCATTATAATCTTATTTTCCTCATTTGGATACACAACATTGACTTTCTGGTTTAGTAGGAAAAGCTTTTCTTTCAACTATTTTCCATAGATTCAGAGTTCGTTAGTCAATTAAGACAAACTTGGATTCTCATAATGATCTCTATTCTTTCCATAGTTAGCCACTATAAATATATTTCCTCATTAGGATAAATGATATGGATGATTTGGTTGTGCAAGGAAAGCTTTTCTTTCCACCTTTTTTCCTTAGAATCAAAGTTCATTCATTGAATGATGCGCACTTGGATTTTTGTAATGATCTCTATTCTTTTCATGATTGGGTACTATGCTCATGTTCACCTCATTGCATTACACGTTATTAATGCTTTTCTCTAGGAAAAAAAGCTTTTCTTTCTACTATTTTCATTAGAATCAAAGTTTATCCCTTAATTTAGAAAAACTAGGATTCTTGTAAAAATCTCCATTATTCTCATGATTAGCCACTAAATCAAGTTCTCCACATTGGGATACATAATATTAATAGTTTAGTTTGGCAAGAAAAGTTTTTCTTTCCACTATTTTTTTTAGAATAAAAGTTCATTTATTAAATGAGAGAAACTTGGATTCTCATAACAATCTCCAGTCTTTTCATGATTGGGCACTACAAACATATTTTGCCCATTGGAATATATGATATAGTTGTTTTGGTTGTGCAAGAAAAGCTTTCCTTTTGACCATTTTACTTGGAATCAAAGTTTATATGTCAAATGAAACAAACTTGGATTCCTATAATAATCTCCACTAATTTCATGATTGGGCACTATAATCATATTCTCCACACTAGAATACATGATGCTTTGGTTTGGCAGGAAAAGCTTTACTTTTCACCATTTTCCTAAGAATCAAAGTTTAATTGTCAATTAAAACACACTTGGATTCTTGTAATAATCTTCATTCATTTCATGATTGGGTACTATAATCATGTTCTCCTTCTTATGATACACGGTATTGATGCTTTGGTTCAGTGAGAAAAGTTTGTTTTCCACCATTTTTCCTAGAATTAGGATTTGTCTATGGATAAGATAAACTGGCCACTCGTAATAATATCTATTCCTTTTGTGATTAGAAACTACAAACACATTTGCCTTATTGGGATAAATGATTGTGCAAGAAAAGTTTTTCTTTCTACTATTTTTCTTAAAATCAAAGTTCGTCTGTCAAATGAGACAAACTAAATTATCATAATAATCTCCTTTCCTTTCATGATTGGCCACTATAATTGTATTCTTCTCATTTGGTTACAACATATAAATGCTTTGGTTTGGCAAGAAAACCTTCATTTTCCACCATTTTCCTTAGAATCAATATTTGTTGTACAAATAGGACAAACCTGGATTTTAGAAATAATCTTAATTATTTTTGTGATTGGACACTAAGATCATGAACTCCTTATTGGGATACATGATACTAATGCTTGGGTTTCGCAAAAAAAAAAAATTCTACCATTTTCTTTAGAATCAAAGTTCCTCTATCAATTAAGACAAATCAGAATTCTTATAAAAATCTCCATCATTCTTATGATTAGTCACCATAATCATGTTCCCCTCATTGGCATACACGATGTTGATGCTTTTGTTTGGCAAAAAAAGTTTTTCTTTCCACGTTTTTCCCTAGAATAAAAGTTTGCCAGTCAAATGAGACAAACTTGGATTCTCATAATAGTTTCTATTAATTCATGATTAGGCACCATAATTGTGTTTTTACTAGGGTAAATGATATTGATGCTTTGGTTTGGTAGGAAAAGCTTTTCTTTTCACCATTTTTCTTAGAATAAAAATTCATCACTCAAATTAGACAAAGTTGGATTCTCGTAATAATCTCTACTCTTTTCATGATCGTGCATTACAAATATATTTTCCTCATAGGATGAATGATATGAATGCTTTGGTTATGCAAGAAAAGCTTTTTCTCCACCACTTTCCTTAGAATCAGAGTTCCTCCATCAAAGAAGACAAACCTAGATTCTATAGTAATCTTCATTCATTTCATGATTGGGCACTATAATGATGTTCTCTTCATTGGGATACATGATACTGATGCATTGGTTTAATGGAAAAGCTTTTTTATCCACTAGTTTTCTCAGAATTAAAGTTCATTTGTCAAAAATGATAAACTTAGATTCTCATAATAATCTCCACTCATTTCATGAATGGGTACTATAAACATATTTCCCTTACTGGGAAAAGTGATATAGATGCTTTGCTTGTGCAAAAAAAGCTTTTCATTCCACCATTTTTCTTAGGATTAAAGCTCATACATCGAAGAGACAAACTTGGATTCTCGTAATAATCTCCATTCATTTCATGATTAGGCACTATAATCGTGTTTCCATCATTAGGATACATGATACTAATGCTTTGGTTTGGAAAGAAAAGCTTTTCTTTCTATCATTTTTTTAGAATCAAAGTTCATTCCTCAAATTAGACAAACTTAGATTTCGTAAAAATCTCCATTCTTTTCATGATTAGCACTACAAACATATTTTGCCCATTGGGATAAATGACATAGATGTGTATGGTTGCACATGAAAAGCTTTTTTTCCACCACTTTCCTAGGAATCAAAATTCATCCATCAAAAGAGACAAACTTGGATTCTCATAGTAATTTCCATTCATTTCATGATTAGGCATTATGATCATGTTCTTCTTAATGGGATACATGATATTTATGCATTGGTTTAGCAGCAAAAGCTTTTCTGTTCACTATTTTCCTTAGAATCAAAGCTCGTTTGTCAAATAGGGCAAACTTGGCTCCTCATAATAAGCTCCAATATATTCACGATAGGGTATTGTGAACATATTTTCCTTACTAGGAAAAATGATATGGATTCTTTTTTTATGTAAGAAAGGTTTCTTTCTCCACCATTTTCCTTTGAATCAAAGTTCATCCGTTAAATGAGACAAACTTGGATTCTCATAATAATCTTTACTCTTTTCATGATTAGGTACTGTAAACATATTTCCCTTATCAGGAAAAATGACATGGATGCTTTAGTTGTGCAAGAAAAGCTTTTCTTTCCACCATTTTCCTTAGGATTGATGCTCATCTATTAAATGAAACAAACTTGGATTCTTATATTAATCTCGTTTGTTTCATTTTTAGACGCTATAATCATCTTCTCCTTACTTGGATACACGATAAGGAATAGCTTTTTTTTCCATCATTTTCTTTAGAATCAAAGTTCAGACAAACATGGATTCTTATAGTAATCTCCATTCTTTTCATGATCAGGCACAACAAACATATTTTCCTCATTAGAATAAATGATATCGATGCTTTGCCTGTGCAAGAAAAGCTTTTTTTACACCATTTTCCTTAGAATCAAAGTTCATTCATCAAAAGAGGCAAGCTTGCACTACCAGAAATTGCTTAATCAGTGATAGAAAAAACTATCACAAAATACTATAAATTCGTCACTAAGTTTATTTTGTGACGAATTAGTAATAGTTTTTTCTATTACTAATACCCCCTCACTAATAATTCTCATCACAAATTCGATTAATTCCATCATAAACTTTGTTACAAAAATTTTGTCATAAACATTTAAAATGCCATCACAATTTTTGGTTGACTTAGGCAGTAGCCCGTCACTGTATTCCGTCACAAAATTTTAATGTTTGTCACTATTTTCGTTACTAAATTTTGTTACAAAATTAAATTTTGTCATAAACAAACTGTCACAATATTTTGTCACATATAAATTTCATTACTGTTTTTGTCATAAAATTCTATTAGAAATTTAAATTTTGTCATAAATAGACTGCCATAATTATTTGTCATTTTTTCTATTATTGAGTTCTTTCTTAATCTGTCAAATGTAAAACATCTATCACTATTTCTATCACAAAATTTGTCTCCATATAAATTCTGTCACTAATTTTGTTACTATTTATTATCTAAATTTGTCACAAATTTATGATTCATTGTTAATCTTGTCGCAAATTATAACATTCGTTCACAGTTTATAAAATTCTATTACAATTTCCATCACATTTTTAATGTCCATCACAAAATCCTATTAAAAGTCATTCCACACAAACAAAAGAACTATAATTAAGCAAATTAATATCAATTACAACTAATGAACCACATTCAAATTTCATTTCATAAAAAATCTCCCTATCTTCGTAATTAACAAATCAAAGCATAAAGATCATCAGGTTTTAAGAATGCTTAATTAACCTAACCAATAAAAGTACTAAAGTACTTGGGCTAAATTATCCAAGATAATAAGTAGTTATAGTCCTAACATATTAGAATTTGTACTTAAACCATAGATATTAGTTAAGATAAAAATTAAAAGTTTATTCATTAAAACATACACTAGATCATGCCTCATCATCATCATCATCACAAACATCATCATCAGGCTGTCTATCTGTAGCTGTTAAAACCTTTGATGGTGGATTGGGAACTTGAATTCCCATACCTCTTTAGGCATCTTGGAGGCAAGGAACAAGAATTCCATCTAATTATTGCATTACCTGATTTAAAATTTGATCACATGCTCGGTCTGAATTAAAGGACATCCAAAAGCAGCAGTAGATGAAAATGAGTTTGAAGGACAAGTACTGCTAAGTATATCTCGAGGGTTCTCTCTTCTAAACCCATATAAATGCCCGTGACCTATGCCACCAACTATTTGATGCCATGTATCAGCATCAAACTGAGGTTGTGAAGAGTTATCACCATATTTCTCAGTTATTGCAGCAGTATATCTTTCCTACAACAATATAAATAAAAAAGTTAATGTGTGTTCATATTACCCAACATTAAATGACAATAAAGTTCTACTTATGCAAAGTTTACATACATTAATAGAGTTGGATTTCTTATCACAAATTCACTAGTTGATCGCTTATGAGTATGATCAAATACCTCAGCTTGAGTAACGAGCTATCCAAGCTTTTTTTCCTATAATAATTTACATAGATATTAATGAATATTGTAAAGGAAAACAATTAATAAATTATTATTAGAAAAATATTGCTTACCATTCTTTTTCCATGGAGAACATAGGCACAGTTTCACATGCATGCTTTGATATTGACCTTTCTTTTTTAGTAAGGTGATTAGCTGGAGCAACAACACTTTTTCCTTTCCATTCATCTTTCCCCCATATATTGCCAATCAACCATGCCCAATTTTCTTCACTTACCCACTCTGGCCAAAAATTCTTCATATCACTGATAAAAGTTATGTTGGCATCATGCATAGCCTATTGTCTAGCTTTGTTCATCATACTGCTAAATTGTCTTCCATAAATCTTATACCATATATCATATATTTCAGCAGTTTTCTCTTTAGGCCATTTATATTTTACCTTTAAAAAAACATACAGTTAAAATTAAAAGGTAGGTTATCTAAATAAGATAAATTTTTTAACAATTGTACAAATGAATATCTTAAAAGCATTTTAATAGGTAGCTATACGAGATTCAAACATTTTCGTCCATGTTGCCCATGGTCCATTATAGTAAACTTTCAAGATGCATGTAATAGTCCCAAGTACCAGTTCCTTCTTATCTTCACATATTAATGTACTATAACATTTATATATATTAGAACTCAATATCATATAACTACTAATTGTTAGACAAATAATGTTTTTAAAAGTTCAAATTATACCTAGATCCAAGAATAGATAAAAACTTTCTATCAGCTGAATTAGAAGGAATTTAAAACCCTTGATTTCCTCCTCTACTCCTTTATTATCTTATGGGAGCAAGTTGTGGAATAGACTTATCTTCAATGCCTTTTGTATTAACTGACCTAGTAGGCTCAATAGCTGTGGATAGATTAGAGTGAGGTTTAACAACTGAAGGTTGAGTGAAACATGCATCTATTGTATGTCCATGATTGATGGGAGTTTGTGATGGAGATGGATCGACAGATCAACCTATCACAGAACATCCAACATCACTAATAGACTGTAAATATTTTAAGATTTGGCATCTTGAGATCGTTCTACCTTCTCCTCAACCTTGTAGTCCAAGTCGAGAACTTTTGCCTTTAGCTCTAGGTGGCATCATTCCTACATAATGAAAAAAGATTAAGGGTGCGAAAACAAATGCTTGTTATATGAATTAAAGTAATGATAAAAAATCAATATGAAAATAACATATTATATCAAAGTATTAATAAATCAAAGTATAAATGAAATAACATGTAGTAATATCTCTTTTTCACTCAAACAAGCATTTACCTACTCAATCCTTAATTTCAGTGTCTCCGAAAGGATCATCACTATCATCACTAGTAGACAAGTTGAACTCTAATTTATCTATTGAAACAATATCTTCTTCTAACTCTCCAAACAAAAGTTCATCAATTTCATTGTCATCATCATCATAATCATAGTCATCTTCTTCATTTTCTTCATGCAAATCTAAAACTACAACTAATTCAAGACCACCTTCACAGAACACTCCATTTAGATCATCAAGTTCTAAAATGGGAAGAATATGAATAGGATTAGACTCATCTTCTTGGTAAAACCCATCAACCTTTTCACATTGATATTCATCATCACGTAATGATATGTCAAATCTACTCCTAGCTTTAATTTTACAAATAGCCCACCAATCACGTCTATCTCTTCTCCTAGAGGATAAGTAGTGTAATAAACTTGTTAAGCTAAAACAAATGGCTCATTACCTGAAAGGTTAGACTTGTGATTTACCTTAACAAGACCATAACGAGAGTGCACTTTCACACCCTTTTTAATGTCAAACCAATGGTATTTAAATAACATAACTTTATTTCCAATGCCAACATACTCTAACTCAAGAATATCCACTAATATCCCATAAAATCAAAATTATAATCATTGTATCAACTCCCTTTAATGCATACCCCGTAATTCATTGTTTGTCAAGTTTGCCCATATTGATAAGTGTGAAACTTGAAACCATTTACAAAGTAACCTTCATAAAACTTAGCCATACATAAAGGACCATATGCTACCTCCATTATACAATTATTAATATGGTCTTCATTGTTTGAAACCTATAATAAAATATTAGTTACTAGTAAACCATTTAGAAATACATTAAAATAACTTTATAACTTTAAAAAAAGTACTTACAAAATTTTTCAACCATGATGGTAAATTTTTTTTCCTGTAATTTTTTAAGTTCATCATCACTAATATTTGGTTTTTTGCTCTTTATAATCTCTTCAAATTTTCTACAATGTAATTTAGAGATTATGATGCTTATTTAATTAAAAGTAAAATATTAATTTAAAAATTCAAAGCCATAACTTACTCAACATATAGCTTATCTCTTCGCAATTCAACAAAACATATATCTTGACTGCTTTATACTTATCATCATGGAGATATCCAAAAACACCTTTCGGACCAAAAGGTCAACCCGGATGAGTGAAAATTGATAACCATCCTATTGCCTCCATTTCACCTTCATCATCATTGTGTAGAACTCAATTCAATCTTGTTGGAACATTAGGCTCAATATAATATGAACAAAATGTTGTTATTTCCTCAACAATGTAAGCTTCACAAATAGTTGCTTTAACCTATGCTCGATTTGTTACCTTTTTTTATAGTGATGCATGCACCTAATTAAAAGTAAAACAATGATCAAATTAATCATTTGAATATTGTTATACTTCAATCAATACATAAAAGTGTTACTTTTTAAAAGGGTACATCCAGCGATAATGAACTGGTCCACCAACTTTAGCCTCATAAGCTAAGTGAATTAGCAAATGCTCCATGGAATCAAAAAAATGCTGGCAGAAAGATCTTTCTTAACTTACATAGTGTCTTTATAATGTTTTTCTAAGATTTCCATATCCTTTACTTATAATTCTGTAGAGCAACTATCTTTAAAAATATGATTCATCTCAGTAATAGCTTCCCAAATTGGATTTGGCAACAAATCTCAAAAAGCAATTGGAAGCAACCATTGCATAAACACGTGACAATCATGACTTTTATAACCATAAAACTTGTTTCCATCATGTACACTTCTCGAAATATTCGAGACATATCCATCAGGGAATTTCAATGTTTTGACTCACATACATACATCATTTATTTGTTTCTTACTTAAAGTAAAAGCTGCTTTTGGCTTGAAAAGTTTTCCATTATATTTAACCAATTTCAATTCGGGTCACTTGTAAAGAACTTTCATATCCATTCTAGCCTTCACATTATCTTTGGATTTACTCTTAATATCCATTACCATGTTAAATATATTCTTGAACATGTTTCGTTCAATATGCATAACATCCAAATTATGATGAATAAGGTTTGAGTGCCAATAAGGTAAATCCTAAAAGATACTTCTTTTCAACCGATTATGCGTATCTCCAAAACCAATTTTTTTTTCTCATGTAATTTAGCGAAAACCATATTAGGAAGTTAACATACTTGAGACAACATTTTTTCCCTAGATAATCGATGAATCAATGGATCATTATCCACACTAATCTTAAACTTATCCTTTTGCTTCCTGTAAGGATGATTTAAAGGTAAAAGTTGTCGATGACAATCAAAAAATTATGTTTTACCCCCATAATGTAATCTAAAAGCCTTACTTCACTCCATGCAATAAAGACAAAACAATCACCCATGAGTACTCCACCCTGACAACATGGCATACGCAGGAAAATCACTAGTTGTCCATAAAAGTGCTGCCTTTAACACAAAATTTTGTCTTTTAAAAGCATCAAAAGTTTCAACTCCAACATTCCACAACAATTTCAACTCATCAATCAAAGGCCTTAAGAACAAATCTACATGCTTAACTGGACTTTTAGGACCCAAAATAACCATGTTTAACAATATATATGATTGCTTCATTAACATCCATAGAGGCAAATTATAAACAATAATGATTACTGGCCAACATGAATATGGTTTAGCAGATGATCCAAAAGGTTTAAACCCATCAGTACATAACCTAAGATGCACATGTTAGGTTTCAACTACAAATGAAGGGTAGATATGATCAAAGTGTTGCCATGCCTCACCATCAACCGAATGCCTAAGTTTCCCATTAGTGCTACATCCATGAGCATGCCAGATCATGTGTTCAGAAGTTTTGGCAGACATATAAAGTCTTTGAAGCCTCGGTATAAGAGGTAAATAATGCAAAACTTTGAAAGGTACATTATTTTTTTATTACAACTTGATGTAGGTTTATACCGAGGATGACCACACACCAAACACTCAGTCATTGACTCAGTTTCAGCATAAAATAGCATGCAATTATTTTGACATGCATGTATTTTATTATAACCAAGTCCTAGTTTTGTAACCATTTGCTTTCCTTTATAAAAATTGCCAGCCAATTTCTCATCTTTCGGCAACATATCTTTAACCATAGATATGATGCGATCACAACAAACCTCGCTCATATTGAGCTCTGACTTCACATTTAGAAGCTGAGACACAGTTGAAAGTTTTGTATGTTTTTCACAACTGGGCCACAAAGGGTCATCGCATCATTTAACAAAGAAAAAAATTTAGCAGTATTATGATTTGGTAATTCATCATCAACATGAGACTCTCTGCCACTCCAATCAAATTTAGAGTAAGTACCATCTATAACCATGCTCCTATATGGATTGACATCATCTATTCTACTTGAAGATTCACCTTCAACCAAATTATGAAATAAAAAGATGCTCCATATGCTAACCAAACCATATAACCATTTGTAAAACCTTTTGAATAGAGATGATAAATCAAATCGTCTCAAGTTTGAACTTTTCTATTATCACATTTGCTACATGAGCACTTAATCTTATTTTGACTAACACATGACTCTTGTGAAAATACAAAATCAACAAATTCTTCAACTCCTTTTATAAACTCCTTATGAAGATAGCCTTTCTTATCAACCTAAGCATACATCCAAGAATGATCACTCGACATACTATAATTTTAGAAATTAATAAAATTCACATGTCAATTAATGTTCATGTAACAAAAATATTACCGTTGAGATAGCAAGTAATAGTCAAAACAAGTTGATTTCTAAAGAGTATGTAACATAAAAAAAAGGGCAATGAGAAAATAAAAATAATCATACTAAACAAATATAAATAATCATATTAAAGATTTAAAACTCTTAATATAATTCATAAACAAATATAAATAAACAAAATTTCACTGTCATTTCATCTTTTCCAACCTTTCCTTAACATTCCCATCAACTTAATTCAAAAGGTATCAACATTCTATCATCTATATATTTTAGCATTACGTGTCCAATCTTTCCTTAGCATTACGTGTTCAACATCTATCAACTTAATTCAAATTTAGCCAAAATATAAAAATTAATCCAATCAATAAAAAAATAGTTTACTTCATTTTGAATTATTTACCTAAAAATTTTCAAAAGACAAAGCCATGTTTTTAACACATTTATTCTATTTTTTTAGTTAATCATTTTAAGAAATTTGTTTTTATTGAAATTGAAAATGTGTCCTCTAACAATATTAATTAAATTTTAATTAATTCTATTACTATCTTAATCTTTCATTTTGTTATTATTGTTTAAGGGTTCTTTCAAAAACTAATTCACTAAACAATCAAAAAATTTATTGCTAATGTTTCAAAAAATACATATTCTAATTAAAGACTAGTCAAAAAGTATGATAAATTACTTAAAAAATCAATACCCATCAATGTCACTTTCTTTTTTTCTTGCTTGTGCTTTTTTGCCCATGATAATTGTTCATGGTCCACCAACTTACAAGCTAATTTTTATTTCCAACTTGTGGGATCCATAAAGCTTTAATATTTGTCTTTAAATCAACCATTTTTACTACTTTATAACCATAAAATTTTTGCTCTTATACTTTTCATAGCATCTCAAAAAAAAAAAGCATAAATTTTTCCTACAATCTAAAAAAAAGGGATAAAGACAATAGTGAATATTTACCTTTGGAGAAAGAGAGCTAGACGATGGTGGTTTGAAGCATAATGTTGACAGCAAAAGTTCTTGCATGACCTCACCAAAATTTTATTCTAAAGTGCAACAGCAGCAACAGCAAAAATTTCAATAGGAGAAATGAATCGGCAAAGACGAGCTGCTCCAAAAATAGTTAGGGTTTTTAATTTTTTTTGGCTTGAAAATAATAGCTTAAGTATTTCAAAACTTAAATTCAGCCCAATTTTGTATTGTAGGCTACATTTATTTTTGGACTTTAGAAATGGATCAAATAATTTAAAATTAATACCAATTAAAAATAAATTTAATAAATAAAATATTTTTAAAATATAAAATATAATTTTATTTATATAAAATATTAACGTGATATATTGTTTAAAAATTATTAAATATGATTTTATTCAGGTAACATTATTATAATCAAACCAATAATTCATGCAACTATATATGTTTAAGTATATGTAAACGATTCCACATGTAAATATAAATATATATTTAGGGTTAAAACGTGAAAAATAAGGGTTATTAACTATGTTTCCTATCTCTGTGATGGCATTTTTGTCATAGATATGCCGCCACTAAATTAGTAATAGTAAATTTGTTACTAAAATTTTCACAATAAAGCATTTATATATAAATTAATTTTTTTTAAAAATAAGGAAGTTAATTATATTTATCACAGATCAATCACTAATTTTTATTATTATTTATAATTTTAAGCCTTTTGACAGAATCTTCTGTCACAAATATTCTGTCTTTAATTTAGTGACAGAATTTTTTCATAATAATTTTTCATTTATAAAAAATTAATGAAATTAATTAATTAATAAAATCCATCACAGGTCTCTCACTGCGAGCTGTCACTATCTATGATTTCAATAATTGTAACAAAAATTTTCATTACAATTAGTTGGTGAGAAATTTCGTCAAAACATTGTGACGAATTTTGTGACGGAATATTATTTCTGTCATAGTTCTGTCACAAGTCCGTCACAAAATTTTGTCATAGGGAAATATTGTCATTCAAAGATCATTTTTGTCATAATTTCGTCAGAAATCTGTCACTATTAAGCTATATTAGTGATGGAAAATTATGACAGAAAAATTTTCCATTATAGTTAAGACATTTCTGGTAGTGTTGGATTCTCGTAATAATCTTCATTCATTTTATGATTGGGCACTATAATCATGTTCTCCCCATTAGGATACACATTATTGATGCATTACTTTGGTAGGAAAAACTTACCATTTTCCTTAGAATCAAAGTTCATCTATCAAATGAGACAAACTTGGATTCTCATAATAGTCTCTAATCTTTTCTTAATTAGGTACTATAGACATATTTTCCTTGTTGAGAAAAATGATATGGATGCTTTGGTTATGCAAGAAAAGCTTCCCTTTGCACCATTTTCCTTTTAATCAAAGTTTATCCCTCAAATGAGACAAACTTGGATTCTTGTACTAATCTCCATTCATTTCATGATTGGTCATTGTAATCATGTTCTCCTTATTCAGATACATGATACTGATGCATTGGTTAGGTAAGAAAAGCTTTTCTTTTATCCATTTTCCTTAAAATCAAAGTTTATCTATCAAATGAGGCAAACTTGGATTCTCATAATAATCTCCAATCTTTTTAGGATCGAGCACTATAAACATATTTTCCTTACTAGGAAAAATGATATGGATGCTTTGGTAGTGCAATTTTTCTTTTTGCCATTTTCCTTAAAAAAAAAGTTCATCCGCCAGATGAGACAACCTAGGATTCTCAGAATAATCTTTGTTCTTTTCATGATTCGACACTATAATTACATTCTTCTTGTTTGGATACACGATATTGATGCTTTGTTTTAGTAAGCAAAGCTTTTTTTTCAACCGTTTTCCTTAGAATCCAAGTTCATCCTATAAATAGGACAAACCTAGATTCTAGAAAAAATCTTCATTCTTTTTGTGATTAGACAATAAAATCATGTCCTCCTGATTGGGATATATGGTATTGATGTTTGGCAAGAAAAATTTCTTTCCACCATTTTCCTTAGAATCAAAGTTCATTTATCAACTGAGACAAAAAAGGATTTTTAAAATAATTTTCATTCTTCATGTAATTAGGCACTATAACCAAGCCTTCCTCATTGGGATGAACGATATTGATGCTTTAGTTTGGCAAGAAAAGCTTTTCTTTTCACCTTTTTCCTTATAATCAAAGTTTATCCCTAAAATGAGATAAACCTAGATTCTTGTAATAATCTCTATTATTTTCATGATCGAGCAATAAAACATGTTTTTCTTATTAGGACAAATGATAATGATGCTTTGGTTTCATAAGAAAAACTTTTTTCCACCTTTTTCCTTAGAATCAAAGTTAATCCATCAAATAAGGCAAAATTAAGTTTTTGTAACGATCTTCATTCTTTTCATGCACTATATTCATGTTCTCCTTATTCGATTATATGATATTGATGCCTTTCTTTGGTAAGAAAAAGCTTTTCTTTCTACCATTTTCCTTAAAATCAAAGTTTATCTATTAATTGAGACAAACTAGGATCCTTGTAGAAATCTCCATTTCTTCTCATGATTAGCCATAATAATCATGTTCTCTTCATTGGTATACATGATACTAATCCTTTGTAATGAAAACCTTTGGATGAAAACACAACCTAAAACCTAATTGCATGGAAATAGACCTCTAAGATCATCTTAAAAATCAAACAAGGAGAACTTGACCCCAATTAAACCTGTTAATTAGAACTATAGCTATAAGAATCTTGATCGCCATAAGTTACCTTGATAAGATCAATTTGAGTTGTCTAGAGAACAATGAAGAAGTTCTCATAAAGTGAAGAAACTCTTCAAATAATTTTTTCTATTTAAATCTACTGAATAACATAAATGAAATACCTTATATAGGCCTCAAATCTATAAAGTCCTAACTAAACACGAACAATCCAAATCAATAAGGAAAAGTCTATTCTTTATCCTAATCTGATTAGAACTTATCTAAACAACATTAAATCCTAAACATAATCCTAATCAATAAGGATAAAGTCTACTCCTTATCATAATCTGATTAGGAATTATCTAAACAAATTAAAATTAAAAAGTCAAATTCTTATTCAAAAAAATAAAAAAATCTGAAATCCTAAACTATAGGGCCATGAATACAGACAAATTAGGCTTTATTCATCTTGGACATACAAATTGGCTTTAACTTTATTCTTCACCTTTTTCAACCTCAACAGAATGTATAAAAATGATAAATCTTAGCAATACATCTGATTTATCTTGAGCAGCCTCCTTTGCTTGCATTTCCATGATTAAATCTTGCAAAGCTTGCTTCATGCATTTAGTCTTTGTCTTAGTCATTGGACCACCATTTCCTTACAAAAGATCAGAATAATAGTTGGAAATAGGTGTTTGTGCAAGTTGATCTCCATCACTTTGGTTAGGGAAGAAAAGCTTTTCTTTTTGCCTTTTTCCTTAAAATCAAAGTTCACTTGCCAAATAAGATAAACTTGGGTTCTCATAATAATCTTCATTCATTTCATGATTGGGCACTATAATTATGTTCTCTTCACTAGGATACATGATATTGATGCTGTGGTTTGGTAGAAAAAGGTTTTCTTTCCACCATTTTTCTTAGAATCAAAGTTCATACCTCAAATTCAACAAACTTGATTCTCATAATAATCTCCATTCTTTTCATGATCAGGCATAACAAACATATTTTTCTTATTGGGATAAATGATATAAATGCTTTGGTTATACAAGTAAAGCTTTTTTTTCAACCATTTTCCTTGGCATCAATGTTTATCTGTCTAAAGAGACAAACTTAGATTCTCATAGTAATCCTCATTCATTTCATGATTAGGTACTATAATCATGTTCTCCTCATTGGGATACACAATATTGATGCCTTGATTTGGCAGGAAAAGTATTTTTGTCCACTATTTTCCTTAGAATCAAAGTTTGTCTGTCAAATGAGACAAACTTGGATTATTATAATAATCCAAAAATCTTCTCATGATTGCTACTATAAACATATTTTCTGTGTTAGGGAAAATGATATGGATACCTTGGTTATATGAGAAAAGTTTTTCTTTCCATTATTTCATGAGGAAGAAAGTTCATCAGTTAGAGGAGACAAACCTAGATTCTCCTAACAATCTCCATTCATTTCATGATTGGGTACTATAATCATGTTCTCTTCGCTTAGATAGACGATATTGATGCTTTGGTTTAGCAGGAATAACCTTTCTTTCCATCATTTTCTTTACAATCAAAGTTTATCCATCAAAAGAGACAAATTGGATTCTTGTAATAATCTCCATTCGTTTCATGATTGGCCATAATAATCATGCTCTCCTGACCTAGATAAATGATATTTATGCCTTGGTTTGGTAGGAATAGATTTTCTTTCCACCATTTTCCTTCAATTCAAGATACATCCGTCAAATGAGACAAACTTGAATTCTCGCAATAATCTCCAATCTTGTCATGATTAGATACTATAAAAATATTTTCCTTGTTAAGAAAAAGATATAGATGCTTTAGTTGTAAAAGAAAAGCTTTTTTCCACCTTTTTCCTTAGGATAAAAGTTCACCCATCAAATAAGACAAACTTTGATTCTTGCAATAATCTCTATTCATTTCATGATTGGGCAGTATAATCATGTTCTCCTCACTGGGATACATGAATTTTATGCCTTGTTTTGTCAAGAAAACCTTTTCTTCCCCTAATTTTTCCTAAAATCAAAGTTCATACCTCAAATTAGACACACTTGGATTCTTGTAACAATCTCCATTCTTTTCATAATTAAGCACAATAAAGAAATTTTTGCATTAGGATAAATGATATTGATGCTTTGGTTTAGAAAGTAAAGCTTTTTCTCCACCACTATCCTTAGAAGCAAAGTTCATCCGTCAAAAGAGACAAACTTGGATTCTCGTAATAATCTCCATTTATTTCATGATTGGGCACCATAATCATGTTCTCCTCATTGGGATACATGATGTTGATGCATTGATTTTGTAGGAAAAGCTTTTCTTCCACCATTTTCCTTAAAATCAAAGTTTATCAGTCATATAAGACCAACTTGCATTCTTATAATAATCTCCAATCTTTTCATGATCGGCTAATATAAACATATTTTCCTCATTCCAAAAAATGATATAGATGCTTTGGTTGTGTAGTAAAAGGTTTCTTTTCACCATTTTCCTTGAAACCAAAGTTTATCTGCCAAATAAGCTGAGCTTTGATTCTCATAAAAATCTTCGTTCTTTTCATGATTGGGCATTATGATCATGTTCTTCTTGTTTGGATACACCATATTAAAGCTTTGTTTTGACCATAAAAAGCTTTATTTCTACCATTTTCCTTAGAATCAAAGTTTATCCTACAAATGGGACAAACCGAGATTCTAGAAATAATCTTCATTCCTTTTATGACTAGACATTAAAATCATGTCCTCCTGATTGGGATATATGATATTGATGCTTTGGTTTGGCAAAAAATATTATTTTCACCTTTTTCCTAGAATCAAAGTTTATTTGTCAATTGAGTCTAACAAGGATTCTTATAATAATCTCCATTCTTCTTGTGATTAGGCACTATAACCATGCTCTCTTCATTGGGATACATGAAATTGATGCTTTGGTTTGACATGAAAAACTTTTCTTTCTACCCTTCTCTTTAGAATTAAAGTTTGTCCCTAAAATGAAATAAACCTAGATTCTTGTAATAATCTCTATTATTTTCATGATCGAGTACTAAGAACATGTTTTTATCATTGGCATAAATGATATGGATGCTTTGGTTTTGAAAGAAAAGCTTTTTTTCACCTTTTTCCTTAGAATCAAAGTTAATTCATCAACTGAGGCAAACTTGGGTTTTTGTAATGATCTTCATTCCTTTCATGCACATATCCATGTTTTCCTTATTCAATTACATGATATTGATGCCTTTCTTTGGCAAGAAAAAACTTTTTTTCCACTATTTTCCTTAGAATCAAAGTTTATCTATAAATTAAAATAAACTAGGATTCTCGTCAAAGTTTCCATTCTTCTCATGATTAGCCACAATAATCATATTTTCTTTATTGGGATACACGATACCGATCCTTTGAAATAAGAACTTTAGGATGAAAACATAAACTAAAACTCTATTGGATATAATTAGACCCCTAGGATTGTCTTAAAAATCAAGCAAAGAGAATTAGACCTTAATCAAACCTATTGATTAGAACCAAAGTTATAAGAGTCTTCATCGTCACAAGTTACCTTGATAAGATCAATTTAAGTTCTTATTTAAAGAACAAAGAAAAAGTTCTCACAAAGTGAAGAAACTTTCCAAATTTTTTTCTGTTCAAATCTGCTGAATAACATGAATGAGACAACCTTATATAGGCCTCAAATTTGTAGAGTCCTAACTAAACAAGGACAATCCTAATAAATAAGGAAAAGTTTATTCCTTATCCTTATCTGATTAGGACTTATCTAAACAATTTAAAATACTAAACATAATCCTAATCAATAAGGATAAAGTCTACTTCTTATCATAATCTGATTAGGAATTATCTAAGCAAATTAAAATTGAAAAGTCAAATTTTTATTCAAAAAAAATTTGAAATCCTAAACTATAGGGCCATGAATACATGCGAATTAGGTCCATTCATCTTGGACATGAGAATTCAGCTTCAAACTTTATTCTTCACCTTTTTCAGCCTTAACACAACGTAGAAAAGTGACAAACTTGGCAACGTATCTCATTCATCTTGAAGAGCCTCATTTGCATGCAGTTCTATGATTAATACTTGCAAAGCTTTTTTCATTCATATAGTCATTGCCCTAGTCATTGGACCTCCAAATCCTTGCAAAGGATCAGAAGAACGGATGGAAATAGGTTCTTTGCAAGTCGATCTCCATCACTTTGGTAAAGTAAGAAAAGCTTTTCTTTCCACCTTTTTCTTTAAAATCAAAGTTCACCCGTCAAATAGGACAACTTGGATTCTCGTAATAGTCTCCACTTATTTCACAATTGGGCACATAATCATGTTCTCTTTATTAGGATACATGATATTGATGCTTTGGTTTGGCAAAAAAAATTTTTTTCCACCATTTTTCCTCGAATCAAAGTTCATCCCTCAAATTAGACAAACTTGGATTCTTGCAATAATCTTTATTCTTTTCTTAATTGGGCACAAACAGACAAATTTTTCTCATTGGGATAAATGATATGGATGCATTATTTGTGCGAGTAAAGCATTTTTTCCATCATTTTCCTTAGAATCAAAGTTTGTCTGTCAAATAAGACAAACTTGGATTGTTGTAATAATCTCCAATCTTTTCATGATTGGGTACTATAAACATATTTTTCATATAGAAAAAATGATATGGATACTTTGGTTGTGAAAGAAAAGTTTTTCTTTCCACTATTTTCTAAGGAAAAAAGTTCATCCTTCAGATGAGACAAACTTGGATTCTCAAAATAATCTTTATTCATTTCATGATTGGGGACAATAATCACGTTCTCCACACTAGGATGCATGATATTGATGCTTTCATTTGGTAAGAACAGCTTTTCTTCCCATCATTTTTTTTAAATCAAAGTTCATCCTTAAAATTAGAGAAACTTGGATTCTCATAATAATCTCTATTCATTTCATGACCAGGCACTACAAACATATTTTCCTCATTGGAATAAATGATACAGAGGCTTTGGTTGTGCATGAAAAGCTTTTTTTCCAGCACTTTCCTTGGAATGAAAGTTCATCTGTCAAAAAAGACAAACTAGATTCTTATAGTAATCTCCATTTCATTTTATGACTGGGTGCTATAATCATGTTCTCCTCATACATAAAATTGATGTATTGGGTTAGCAAGAAAAGCTTTTCTTTCCACCATTTCACTTAGAATCAAAGTTCATCCGTTAAATGGGTTAGACTTGGATCCTCAAAACAAGCTTAAATATTTTTAGGGTCGGGTACTGTAAACATTTTTGCCTTATTGGGATTTTTGTAATTATCTCCATTCTTTTCATGATCGGGCACTAAAAACATATTTTTCAAATTCGGATAAATGACATGGATGCTTTGGTTCAGCTTGAAAGGCTTTTTTTCCACCACTTTCCTTAGAATCAAAGTTCATCTATCAAAAAAGACAAACTTGGATTCTTATATTAATCTCTAATAATTTCATGATTGGGCACTATGATCTTGTTCTCCTTATTAGGATACATGATATTGACACGTTCGTTTTACCAGAAAAGCTTTTCTTTCCACCATTTTCTTTAAAATTAAAATTTGTCTGTCAAATGAGATAAACTTTGATTCTCATAATAATCTCCAATCTTTTCACTATTTGGTACTGTAAAAATATTTTCCTTATTAGGAAAAATGAAATGGATGCTTTGATTATGCGAGAAAAGCTTATATTTCTAACATTTTCATTAGAATTAAAGTTCATCTATCAATAGAGACAACTTGAATTCTCATAATAATCTCCATTAATTTCATGATTGGGCATTATTAGCATGTTTTCTTCACTTGGATACACAATATCGATCCTTTGGCTTGGCAAGAATATCTTTTCTTTCCACTGTTTTCTTTATAATAAAAGTTTATCTGTAAAATGAGATAAACTTGGATTCTCATAATAATCTCTAGTCTTTTCATGATTAGGCACTGTAAACATATTTTTTTTATTAGGAAAAATGATATGGATGCTTTTGTTATGCAAGAAAAGCTTTTTTATCCATCTTTTTCCTTAGGATCAAAGTTCGATCGTCAAATAAGAGAAACTTGGAATCTTGTAATAATCTCCATTATATTTATACAATTTTATTTAACTATAATCATGTTCTCTTCACTTAGATATAGGATATTGCTGCTCTGGTTTGATAGGAAATGCTTTTCTCTGAATGATTTTTCTTAGAATCAAAGTTCATCCAAGATAAAACAAACTTGGATTCTCGTAATAATCTTTAATCTTTTCATGATCGGGCACTACAAAAATATTTTTCTTATTGAGATTAATGATATGGATGCTTTGGTTATGCATGAAAAGCTTTTTTGCCACCACATTCCTTAGAATTAAAGTTCATCCGTCAAAAGAGACAAACTAGGATTCTCATAGTAATCCCCATTCATTTCATGATTGGGCACTATGATCATCTTCTCCTTATCGGGATACATGATATTAAAGTATTGGTTTGTGCAAGAAAAGCTTTTCTTTCCACCATTTTCCATAAAATCAAAGTTTGTCTATCAAATGAGACAAACTTGGATTTTGGCAATAATATCTTTTCATGTCACGATTGGGCAATATAACAATGTTCTCTTCATTGGGATACATGATATGATGCATTGGTTTGGTAGGAAAAGTTTTTCCTTCCACCATTTTCCCTAGAACAAAGTTCATCCGCCAATTTAATTTTTTCACGATCGGGTACTATAAACATATTTTCCTTATTGGGAAAATGATATGGATGCTTTAGCTGTGCAAGAAAACCTTTTCTTCCCACTATTTTCCTTGGGATCAAAGTTCATTCATCCAATGAGACAAACTTGGATTCTCGTAATAATCTACATTCATTTCATGATTGGGCACCATAATCATGTTCCATTCACTAGAATGCATGATATTGATGCTTTGGTTTGGCAGAAAAAAACTTTTTTTTCTACCGTTTTCCTTAAAATCAAAGTTAATTCGTTAAATAAAACAAACTTGTACTCTCATAATAATCTTTAATCTTTTAATGATCGGGTAGTATAAACATATTTTCCTTATTGAGAATAATGACATGAATGCTTTTGTTGTGCAAGAAAAGCTTTTCTTTCCACATTTTTTATTAGAATCAAAGTTTACCCATCAAATGAGAGAAACTTGGATTTTCATAATAATCTCCATTCATTTCATGATTAGGCAGTATAACCATGTTCTCCTTATTGGGATACAAAATATTGACGCTTTGGTGTGACAAAAAAGCTTTTTTTTCCTCCATTTTCCTGAGAACAAAGTTTAACCGTCAATCTAATCTTTTCATGATCGGGTACTATAAACATATTTTCCTTATTTGAATAAATGATATGGATGCTTTGTTGTGCAAGAAAAGATTTTCTTTCCACCATTTTCCTTAAACAAAGTTTATCCGTTAATCTAATTTTTTTATGATCGCGTACTATAAACATATTTTCTTTATTGGAAAAATGATATGGATACTTTAGTTGTGTAGGTAAAACTTTTTTTCCACCATTTTCCTTAAAATCAAAGTTTATCTGTCAAATGAGACAAACTTTTACACTCATAATAATCTTTAATCTTTTAATGATCGGGTACTATAACCATATTTTCTTTATTGGGAAATATGATATGGATGCTTTGGTTATGCAAGCAAAGCTTTTCCTTCCACCTTTTTCCTTAGAATCAAAGTTCGCCCGTTAAATGAGACAAACTTGGATTCTCATAATAATATTCATTCATTTGATGATTGGGGCACTATTATCATGTTCTCCTTATTGGGATACATGTTATTGAATCCTTGATTTGGCAAAGCTTTATCTTTCACCATGTTTCTTAAAATCAAAGTTCATCCTTTAAATTAGACAGGTTCTTGTAAAAAACTTCAATCTTTTCATGATTGGCTACTATAAACATATTTTCCTTTTTAGGAGAAATGATATGGATGCTTTGGTTGTGCAAGAAGAACTGTTTTCCATGATTTTCCTTAGAATCAAAGTTTACCATGAAAAAAGACACACTTGGTTTCTCATTATAATCTCCATTAATTTCATGATTGTGCACAGTAATCATGTTCTCCTCAGTGGGATACACAAAGTAATGCTAGTTTGATAGGAGAAGCTTTTCTTTCCATAATTTTCCTTAGAATCAAAGTTCATCTACCAAATGAGAGAAACTTGAATTTTTGTAATAATCCTCAATCTTTTCATGATTGGGCACTATAAAAATAATTTCTTCATTGGGAAAAATGATGCTTTGGTTGTGCAAGGAAAGCTTTTCTTCCTAGCATTTCCTTAGGATCAAACTTCATCCGTTAAATAAGACAAACTTGGATTCTCGTAATAATCTCTATTCATTTCATGATTGGGCAATATAATCATGTTCCCTTCACTGGGATACATGATATTAATTTTTTGGTTTGGCAGAAAAGCTTTCATTTCCACCATTTTTCTTAGAATCGAAGTTCATCCCTCAAATTAGACAAACTTGGATTCTCATAATAATCTCCATTCTTTTCGTGATTGGGCATTACAAACATTTTTTTCTCATTGGGATAAATGACATAGATGCTTTGATTGTGCATGAAAAGCTTTTTTTTCACTATTTTCCTTAAAATCAAAGTTCATCAGTTAAAGACAAACTTGGATTCTCATAGTATCTCCATTCATTTCATGATTGGGCACTATGATCATGTTCTCTTCATTAGGATACATGATATTGATGCATTGGTTTGGCAGGAAAAGCTTTTCTTTCTAATATTTTCCTTAGAATCAAAGTTCATCTGCTAAATGAGACAAACTTGGATTCTTATAATAATCACTAATCTTTTTATTATTGGCTACTATAAACATATTTTCCTTATTGGGAAAAATGATATGGATTCTTTGCTTGTGCAAGAAAAGTTTTTCCTTTCAACATTTTCCTTAGAATCAAAGTTCAACCCTTAAATGAGACAAACTTGGATTCTTGTAATAATCTCGATTCAATTTATGATTGGACACTATAATCATGTTCTCTTAATTGGGATACAGGATATTGATATGGTGGTTTAGTAGGGAAAGCTTTTCTTTTCACTATTTTTCTTAGAACAAAGTTCATCCGTGAATCCAATTTTTTTATGATCAGATACTGTATGCATATTTTCCTTATTAGGAAAAATGATATTGATGAATTGGTTTGGCAAGAAAAGCTTTTCTTTCCACCTTTTTGCTTAAAATCGAAGTTCATTTGTTAAATGAAACAAACTTGGATTCTCAAAATAATCTTTGATTTTTTCATTATCGAATATTATAAACATATTTTCTTATTGGCAAAAATGATATGGATGCTTTGGTTATGCAGGAAAAGCTTTTTTTTTCAATCATGTTTCCTGAAATCAAAGTTTAATCATCAAATGAGACAAACTTGGGTTCTCGTAATAATCTCTATTCATTTCATGAATGGGTACTTTAATCATGTTCTTCGTGTTGGGATGCACGATATTGATGCATTTGGTTTTACAGGAAAAGCTTTTCTTTCCACCATTTTCCTTAGAAAAAAGTTCATTTATCAATACAATCTTTTCTTGATATGTTTTGTAAACATATTTTCCGTATTGGGAAAAATGATATGGCCACTTTGGTTGTGCAAGAAAAGCTTTTCTTTGCACCATTTTCCTTAGGATCAAAGTTCATCTGTCAAATGTGACAAACTTTGATTCTCATAATAATCTCCATTTGTTTCATGATTGGGCACTATAGTCTTGTTCACTTCACTGGAATACATGATATTAATGCTTTGGTTTGGCAAGAAAAGCTTTTTTTCCACCATTTTCCTTGAAACCAAAGTTCATCTGTCAAATAAGACAAACTTGGATTCTCCTCATAATCTTTAATCTTTTAATGGTCAGGTAATATAAACATATTTTCCTTATTAGGAAAATGGTGTGGATGCTTTAAATTGTGCAAGAAAATCTTTTCTTTCCACCTTTTTCCTTAGAATCAAAGTTTGCCCATCAAGTGAGATAAACTCAGATTTTCGTAGTAATCTCTATTAATTCATGATTGGGCACTACAATTATGTTTTTTTTATTGGGATACATAATATTCAGGCATTGGTTTTTGCAAGAAAAGCATTTTATTTCCACCATTTTCCTTGGAATCAAAGTTCATCCATCAAATAAGACAAACTTAGATTCTCACAATAATCTCCAATCTTTTCTTGATCAGGCGCTATAAACGTATTCTTCTTATTAGGAAAAATGATATAGATGCTTTGGTTGTGCAAGAAAAGCTTTTATTTCCATCAAAGTTCAAATGTCAAATGAGATAAACTTAGATTCTCGCAATCATCTCTTTTCATTTCATGATTAGGCACTATAATCATATTCTCCTCATTAGGATACATGATATTCATGCATTGATTTGGCACGAAAAGCTTTTCTTTACACCATTTTCCTTAGAGCAAAGTTTATCCGTTAATCCAATCTTTTCATGATCGGGTACTATAGACACCTTTTTCCTCATTAGGAAAAGTGATATGGCTGCTTTGGTTGTATAAGAAAAGCTTTTTTTCACCATTTTCCTTAAGATAAAAGTTTATCCGTCAAATAAGACAAACTTGGATTGCTGTAATAATCTGATGGAGATCAACTTGCATAAACAACCATTTCCAACCATTTTTCTAATCCTTTGAGAGGAATTAAAGGTCCAATGACTAGGGCAAAAACTAATTGCATGAAGCAAGCTTTGCAAGGATTAATCATGGAAATGCAAACAAAGGAGGTTGCTCAAGATGAATCAAATGCCTTACCAAGATTTATCATGGAAAAAGTGTTCTTGTTTTTTAACCCTTTGCTGTTCATCATCTATAAAACACAAAAAAAAAAAAAGTGTTCCAGCATTCTAATCCTTTTCCATTAAAAAAAAGATTGTTATTATAGCTTCATTTTGACATCTTACAAAAAATTCTTTATTCCCCTTTATTGATTTCTCTTCTTTTGATATTTCTTGCTAAATTTGTTTCCCTTCATATTTTTTTTTATTTCACTTTCTTAATCTTTTTTATTGATCTTATTAATCAAAGTTATAATAACTTCATTGTTGCTTGCTTTTTTGGTAAAATCATTTATAAAGTTCTTTTTAAAGGGTTGTGAGGGGAAGTTAAGTGGTAAAAGGTAAGAAAGGTGAGAATATTATTAAGAAAAGCTAAAATTGAGTGTAAAACAAGTGGTTAAGTAGCTAATCTTGAGTGTAAACATGTCAGGGAGTGTGTGAGGAAAACTAATCTATTTTTATTCCTAATAAATTTTGTAGGTTTAAAGCATGAGTAGTAGAGGAGGTAATGCTAAAATTGTTATCAAGTTGTTTATGAAGGCTGTCCAAGACCAGTTCAAGTGTTCAAACATGAGGTTAGATAATTTAGAGTCTTTATCTAATCTTAGATCCTCTAGAAAACACATGGCTGAAAAGGAGGAAGAGGATTCTTATTATGATGAAAGTAATTCTAGGAAGGGTAAAAAGGAAATTTTAAAATGAGAGAGCAATTTGGGTAGTATTAAGATGAATATCCCTACCTTTAAAGGGAAAAATGACCTTGAATTATACCTGGAGTGGGAGAAAAAAGTATAACATATTTTTTATTATCATAATTATTCCAAAGAGAAAAAGGTTAAACTAGTAGTAGTTATCGCAACATACCCTGGGGCGGATCCTCGCAGATCTAACGGTGCATATGACTTAAAATATTTTTTTGACTTGGAATTTCTTTTTGATAGAGACTTTTCTTTCGCAACGTGATGAGAAAAAGAATGTATAAATTTTTGACTTATGATACAGTGAAGGAAACCATAAGATGAATCGCTCATCTTATTGGTCTTAGATAACCATCATGAAATGGCCAACGCTTAGAGTAGCCACCGATCATTTCAGGCTAGGCATGACCAAATGCCTATTGAAACCTATGTTTTGAGTTATGAAACTCAAAACATCTACAAAGATTCATCGTTGGGGTTCGAGAGTTGGTTACACATGATAAGCTACAAACCTCTGTGTGACACCCAAAATCGATACCTTACTAGCTATGTCTTATCTTGGTTTTGATTCTTTCGATCTTAACTCATCACTATTTCGATATAACCCCCTTTTAATGCATGAATCTTATAGAAATACAAATCCAAGTTCTGATGTAACGATTTAATCTCGTATACACCCTGAAGAGATAGGGAATATAGAGATTTTTAATAAAAATGACTTTTGGATTTTACTTTAAAAAATGAAATATTCCACTTTGGGCACTGGAGAGATACCCACGCAGAATATTACCTTTAGTTTTGCTTAAAATGTTCTGAAAACATGCACGCAAATAATCATCACAAAGAAATCACGTTAGTACTGCAATAAATGAAGTAACATAACATAAACCATTCAATGTAATGATAAAGATAAGAGATGGACTATTAGAATTTATCTCGCAATTGGCATTAATTATTTGGAAATAATCAAATTGACAATTTTTTAGTTGCATTTAGGTTTCTTGATTGAACGAGGTTTTTTTGACATATTTATGAAAGCCCGAGAAGGAGAAAAATTTAATTATAGTTGAAAGACAATGTTGACGTATCCCTTCGAAAAGATTGGTTGGAGTATCCCTATGGATGATAAATAATTTCGATAAAAGAAGATTTTTAAATTTTGACAATTTTGAAAAATGGGGTTGGAGTATCCCTATGGATGGCAAATAATTTTGACAAAGGAATTTTTTTAAATCTTAACAATTTTGAAAAGCAGGGTTGGAGTGTCCCCTCAGAAGGTTAAGGTTAGAATATCCCCAAAAGTGACATGTTGACACTCCTTAGAGAGGTCAAGTTTGAAAACTTAAGCTGACAAAACTTTATGATATAGAAAATTAGACAGCATTTTGACAATTTTTGGCAAAAACAATTATTATGAATGAGGATGGTAAATATGTAAAAATGATATATTCGTGCCTTGATGCAAGCCTACGAGATGTAAAACATGTTCTCGAGGCTAATTAGGGTGATATGGTGACATTCGAATGTCTCAAGATAATGCTCGGGAAAACAACTCAATTTTGACCATAACCGAAGATAGGGGACAACATTGCACATCCTACTTCCCTAATTTATTCTAAATTAGTTTGAAAGCTTTAGAGGGTGGACAAGATACCATTAGAAAGGTAACTCGATGAGGGTCAATCTAAAAATATTCCTAATATCCCAAAA
>JBBYHL010000022.1:3983337-3995203 GCA_038381835.1 Adansonia madagascariensis | reverse complement strand
TTAACCTAAGAGCATGTAAAAAAGAAAATGGTATAGTTTCTTGGTAAGTATTCCTCCATGGTTGAAACTTGAAATTGACAATATTAAAAATAATTATATGAATATGGTATGAAAAAATAATCAAAATTAAATGTGATATGAATATACAAATATTTTAAAAATTTTATAATAAAAATTATTTATGTATCAAAATTTATATAAATATAAAATATTTTAAATAAGATAATAATATAATAAAATAAATAAATATAATATAGATATACAAATAATCAAGTCTCGTTGAATATATTGGCAATGGTGATTCCTTGGGGATGCAAAATTCGTTGATTGTTGTTGAACTTGTTTGTGGTCCACGACGATACGCATGTAAATTCTTGGGAAGTTTTGCACACAAAATCACGAGTTGGTTGGCCACCTTTATGGAATTATATTCTTTGGGACAAATTAGCTAGAGAGCTTTTGCTTAGTATGAGATTCCACTTAGTTCAATTTTGAAAAAAATTAAAATTTAATATGATTATCAGATATCAAAGGGTTTTAGATTAAAAAATTTAGCTACTACAAGTTGGGTTTGTCTAGTGATGATCGATCAAGGATTTAAATAGAGGTCATAATGAGACATTACGATCATTAATTAACAGTTTTAGCATATTCCGTTACTGATAATCGCAGTCGATATTTATTGTAATTAATCATGATAATATTTATTATATTTATAATTAAAATAAATGCAACGCGATTAAAAACGTGTCTGCGAACATATTTAAATCTTAATGATAATTATTATTACTGTAATAATAAAACTTGAATTCTAACCATGTATTTGTGCAGTTTTGTAATTATTCATAATCAAACTTGGGCACAAAAATAATACACTAATAGAACAAAAGGCAAATAATACTATCGATATTTATGATTGGATTACGGTTTGAATTTTTTTTTTATTTAAATCTAGCTCAAGTCAAGTTCAGTTTAATCCAAAAGCTCGTTTCTTCACTAAAAAATAATAGATTTTTAAAGACAAAAAAAATGACAACACAAAAAAAGTTCTCTTTATTTTGAATTTAGCAGTACTATGGACAAATATTGTCCCTATTTTAATAGTATAAGGACGAATGCTATCCCAAAATTTTTCAGAAACACTATTTTAAAGGATTATTATTAGAAACTATTTTTTGTATGCAAAACTTTTAGGAATGATTTTTTATTTTTGGAGATAATTATTGATTGTCTTTAATTTTTTTAATTTTTTTAGTGATTTAAAACAATATTAAAAATTTTAAAAATATTTTTATATTAATATTTATCATTAAAATTAAATAATTTTTTACTATGTAAATAATAATTCGAACTGAATAATCATGCCCAACCCAGCAGGTCTAAATATTAAGCAAACAAATTTTACAAATGATACTTTTGTTCAATGCTATCCTACTTCAAAGTGAAGAGGATTTTTCAGTTTTTTGCATGCAATTTCATTTAAATTTTTTTATGCAATTTGTTGTTTTTGCTGCATATAATAGCAGAATATCTATGAAAAAACTGCCTTCTCTTATTCTCTTAGAGCTTTCATTTGCAAGCCTCAAAATCAAGGGCAATTTAAAAGGGTAGGTTCGTGCCTTTGCCCTCTTAAATTTTTTAAAACCCAATCATTTGAAGAAGAATTTAAGTTTGTATTTGATCCATCTAAACTTTTTCTGGCTTGGTCTTCCCTTTGTAAAATTTTAATAAATTTGATAATATTTTTAGTTTAAAGTTCATTCATTATTATTAGTTTAATTTTTTTACTGTTTCAATTACTTAAATAATACATTTACATTAATTAATGTATTAATAATATTTATTCTATACTGATAAGGGCAAACAATAAAAAAAAATAAATAATTACAATATCCAATAAAATTGTGTATCTAACTTATTTTATTCTTTTCTAAAAGTATGCAATCTTATATTTTTCTTCTGTAATATGAAATAATTTTATGTTTTTATAATTATTTTAATTAGACTATAAATTTTTCTAGCATTAAGATTTCAATTCTTATTAAATTTTTTACATGTGTGATAAGAATTATAAAATTTGAAAATTGAGACATTTTTATTCATTATGAAAAACTTATATATTGTTTGTAATTTTGATATCATATATAACATTTTAAATTTAATATTTTCATACCATAATTGTCCAAAGGTTAGGTCAAGCCAAGTTCATATATCAAGAAAATTTTCTTATATAAGATCTAGCCCTAATAGAGTCGAGAATAATACAATCCTTGAATAAGTTTATTTCATGCATAACTTTTAGTTTTATTTAAAGATAGATATATATATATATATATATATCGGGCCCCTCGATAGTATTCCTGACTTTGCCTCTACTCAAAATCATGTTATTGACCTTTTCCTATCGATGAGCCCCAACACTATTCAAGTAGCCTTTCATCAATGTTCTAGCTTGATAAGCACAACTTTCTTCCTACAATGATTTGCTAAAGTAGTTAGATGCAATATAATATTTCGTTCTTGGTACAATAGTAGAATTACAAATCATATCTGCGTACCATAGTTAGCTAATGATGCAAGGTAAGCGTATTTTCCATTGATTTTTTGGACATTCAACTCTTGCATTAAAGGTTTGCCATTTTATAAGCTTGTTGTGCAAATAGATGGTATATTCTTATATGAAAAATATAGAAAAGCATTGTCGTTAGCTATTGCACAAGATGACAATCGAAACACAATACCACTTACCTTTGCAATTGTAGAGGGTGAGACAATAAAGGCATGGTCATTTTTTCTCGGCAATTTGCATAGATATGTGGTTACATAACCTAGCATCTGCTTGACTTCTGATCGACATGAATCCATCAAATATGTCATTAGAGACTCAAGTTGTACATGGAAACCCTTACGTGCATATTCTATGTATTGTATTCGACATGTTGCCGCTAATTTCAAAAGGAGTTTTAACAATAAAGGTTTGCATTGACAAGTTGTTAATATAGGTATGTAATCGCATTTATAGTAATTTAATCTTTTACAACTCTCTCTAAGTTATTAACAAGTTCACAAATTAACATATGATTTTAATAGCGTACAAGTTGCAGTAATTTTTAGTGGTACTATAAAAATCTTTGTGCAGAGAACGCAGCATCGGTCAATTGGATTAATAAGATCTCGAGGAAGAAGTGGACTTAATCATATGATGAGGGAAGATGCTATGCACATATGACAACAAATTTAGTTGAATATATAAATTTAGTGTTGAAGGAAACTCATCATCTTCACATAACTACTTTAGTCTAAGCAACATATTTTAGGTGACGTAACTATTTGTTAAAATGAAGAACAATCAGATAGCAATGATGGTGGCGGGCCACACATAATATGAAACAGTCACAGATGTCATGTGAGAAAAACGAAGGAAAGCTAACTCCCATCTTGTTCGTGAGTTTACATAACCAAATCAATCTTTTTTGGTTGAAGAGTTAGTAAACTCATAGGAAGGAGTTGTGGCTTTAAACTTCAAAGTCAATCTCAATGAGAGGTGGTGTGACCATGGAAAGTTTCAAGCACAAAGGTAGCCATGTTTACATGTTGTTGCAGCCTGTGCTTATGTTCATATAGATTGCATGCTAGATGTGGATAGTGTTCATAGTTTGGAGACTATATTCAATATCTATCGACATTAGTTTTAAACTATAGGCGTGAAGATTATTGGCCGAAATATAATGGTCCATAACAATGTCCTAATCCAAAAATTTAGAGAGATCCAAAAGATCGGCTAAAATCAAGTCATGTTAATAATGAAATGGACCTTAGAAAGAGACGCCAATCAAAGCGTTGTGGATTATGCAACAACGAACCCCATAGTCGTAACAAATGTCCTTACCAATCTAGCACCTTGGGGGAGAGTTGGCATCAATGATAATGCTAGTAAATGTTGTGCTAATGAAAACTTCAATATTTACATGTAAATCGGAGTTGTTTAAGTATTTATATTCAATTTTCAAATGTTAATATATTTAAATATCTCTATTGAATGCTACGTGCTCACACAATGTACCTTAAACCATTAAAAATAAATCATTATCATATTCAAAGTTGAAATTCCATAATGTTTATTCAAATATATGCCTAAGATTACATTATATTTAACCATAATTAACAAAAACTATGAAACAAATAATACAATAAATACACATCCCAGCAAGATACAAATTCTTTTTCCTCGTAAAATACTTTGCATTTTCCATTACCAAGATCATTTCCTTCTGCATTGATTTTATTTCTGACTTCAATTGTAATCTTAAACATTTTTCATCACTTTGCGTTTTCAAGCTTCAACTCTCTCTTCGTAAATTATCATTCTCTTTTTTCAACTCATAGATAAAAAATCTGGCTCTCTCTTGTAGTTACTTATCATGCCATCGAAAAAATCCACAGTCATAAACCTTGTAATTAGGAAAACTATAGAACCTTCTCCCAATATTCAAGTTTTTCCATGTTATCCACGTAGGGTATTTCACACGACGATAATAGAATATCATTTCTCCTTTATAGTCCCATGATACAGTTATATGCACATTACTCCGATTAGATTTAGAAGATAAAGATGATGATGAAGCCATCTAACATAAAATCTAAATATGAAAAACTACAAAATACTAAAAATGTAAAAAAAATTTCAAAAACAAAAAAAATGTTCTAAGGCATTTTCAGATCAAAGATCTCTTCATATAGAAGAGTTTTTGTGAACCCCTTCAAATTATTTAAATCTCGAGAATAGAGAATAAGTACAGCTTTGAAAACTCGCCTCCTTAGTAAACGAGTTCCTAACAATGGACAAGTTCTTATTAATAGGCAGTTCCTAGCAAATACTAAAAATTCGATATATTTTAAAAATTAATCTCAAATAAGCTTATGTCGAAAAATAAAAAAATAATAATATTTATATAAAATTACCAACAATTGGCCCTTGTCTTCAGAAAATATCATCATTTTTTATTTTATTTTTGCTGCCTTTCAGTCTCTCTCTTTTGTTTTGGCCCACGCCAATGGAGAATAATAATAACAGGTACGATGACAAGCCGACGGTGATGGTGACGAACGATGACGGGATCGACGCCCCCGGCCTCCGAGCTCTCGTCCGTGTCCTCGTCTCCACCAATCGCTTCCGCGTCCTGGTTTGCGCTCCTGATTCGTACGTAACTACACACATTCCTTAAATCCTTTCAACATACGCAATTCGCACACCCTCCTGATTTTTTTTTTTTTAAATTCTTTTGAGTTCCTGTTTTATTGTTCACAACTCACAACTATTTGATGAAAAGTCGGTGGCAGTTTCTGTAAATAATAGGATCGTCGTGGACATCGTTGTGTAAAGTTTTGCTTTTTTTTTTTTCCTTCCCAGGGAGAAATCAGCTGTTAGTCATAGTATCACATGGCGTCATCCTGTTTCTGTAAAGCAAGTAGATATCAATGGAGCCACTGCTTATGCTGTTTCCGGTTTGTTTTTATTTTACCTTTTTATTTCCCTGCCAAGAATAATTTTGGGTGCCAATTTTAATTACATAATTGTTTTACAAATTTTGGGATCATCATTCCTCAAGTGCGAAATAATACGTTACCATTTTTGGTTTACATTGATATTAGCATGTTTTAGTTAAAGATGTTCGTCGAATTTTAGACATAACAAGTCTTGTGGATTCTCTGTAGGAACCCCCGCTGATTGTACTTCTTTGGGTATCTCAGAAGCACTCTTCTCCTCAGTTCCTGATCTGGTAGTACTCTGGCTGTATCAAGTTAGATTGTGATTGAAGCGTCGCATATTAAATGTGTAGTACTTTAGATAATATTCTCCATGATTATGCAGATTACGGAGAATGGTTAACTCTGTTTAATCTTTTCTGTATTAAGCCAGTGTGGTTTAGTTGCTCCTTTCTGGACTACACCTTTTGTTTGGCCATGTTACAGAAAGATCGATATTTTTTTCCCTAAAATTTGTTGTTTATTATGTTTAGATTATGTTGCTATTTGTTAACTTTCTCCGGTTGCATACACAGGTAATCAGTGGCATAAACATGGGCAGCAACTGTGGTTATCACATGTTAGTAATCTCTTTTTTTTTTTTCCCCCTTCTCTATACATTTATGTATTAGTTAGCTCCTGATTTCATTGTCATTAGCCATGGCTCTGTATCATAGTTGTAAACGCTGCAGTTTACTTTGTGATTCTGTGGGAAAAGTGATTTTTTACTAATTGTGACTGATTTAGCCTATCGTTGGAACCAGTGTCTACTCTGGCACAGTTGCTGGTGCTCGAGAAGCCTTCTTTAATGACATACCCGCTGTCTCTATATCATATGACTGGTATGTGGATATATTTCCATCACAATATTCTTGTCTAAAGGGATCTTTTAAACTAGTGTGCTGCTTCTTCTCTAGTACATACAAGCGCTCTTATGTGATTATTCTTGGTACGGAATTTCAGGGTTGGAGGTAAGAGCAGTGTTGATGACTATACGCTTGCTGCTGAGGCTTGCTTGCCAATCTTCAGTGCAATACTAGCCGAGATTAAGAATAAAACTTATCCTCTAGGAGGCTTTTTGAATATAGATCTGCCAACAGATCTTGCCAACCACAAGGTAAATTTCAAATTAGATTGCCAACGTTTTTGCAACATATCCTTGAATATTCTGTGCATCTATCTACAGTTACTTAACGTCTAACCTATTTACTATTATTCTGATATTGTTAATCTGATAGCTGAGTTGTGTAGGGCTTGATTGATAAGTGTGTGATTATTTGTAGCATTTGATGGAGCTTTTGTTTTGTCTATTTCAGCACTTATTTTTATCTCATCAGTCCAATATTCTAGGCTGGAGTTTCACCTTACTTGACAATCTTTCCTCAAATGCTTCTTTCTTTCATCTTTGCACTTCGTAAATGGGCATGCATTCCTCAAATTTGTTTGCTGTGTTGCAACTTTATCAATTAAATTCCTTTTTTCCTATATTATATCTACTTACTTGAGGAGTTACAACTTGAAAACTTGTTGGAATTGGTTTACAGTGTTGCATCTTAAATTTTTTTCCTAAGCACCTCACTTTTTAGCTCAGGAGTTACAGCTTGGAAACTTGTTGGAATTGGTTTACAAAGTTGCATCTTAAATTTTTTTTTTCTTAGTGCCTCACTTTCTAGCAGGAAAAAGCTAGCTTTGCCTTGTTTTCTTTAGGGCTTTCCACTTTCTTGCTGCCACTTGGTTACTTCCAAATTTATTTTATTGTCAATTTTGAACCTTGTTCATGGTTGCTGCTGTTGTTTGTTTGCTGACTATATACAAAATTTTCTTTTAGGTTTCTGTAAAGTACAATGACTTAACAAATTTTGTACCATGTATGATGGAAAATACTTAGGTAAATTAAAAGGTTAATGTAGCGTGCCACTGATATTTTGCAGTTCCTCTTAGAGTATTGATAGTTGTCTCCTTCAACTGGGTAGTGGTCTTTGAAACGTCTGACATGGTGGGCTAGGTTTTTTACATGATAAAAAAGAACTCGTCTGAAACTGAGGCTATGAAGATATGAATAGGAATAAAAAATGGGGAAAGAAAAACAGGCTGGAATGACCAAACTCTGAAACTCTTTGCTTAGCAGAAAAAACAATGGAGACCCAGTATAAGGAATCCCAGAATAGAGCCTAAGGTCTAATACCATGACAATGAACATGCGAAGAGGAAAAATATTATTAAGTCTATCATCTTTACAACAAGGAGACGTGTATAAAGCCATATACGGAGTACAAAGGAGGAAGAAAGAAAAAGCAAATTCCTGCCAATTTCCCTAATCAATGATTCCATTAGCTACGGGATATTTCTGTTATTTGCATGTTTTTCCTAAAATAGGACACTCAAGGCTTTCCAACACTATATGTGTTACGTTTCACAGCTTCAAGTGATTTTATTTTGTTTTAGAACCCCAATTGTTAGTTTTACTACAAAAGGTAATGGTTTTTATTTGGTTTGTTATGGAATGCCTTTGTTACTGGCGTCTACTTTTTCATATGAATATTAGTAATTCTACCATGTATTTAGTATGGATGTTTTATAATGATCATTTTTGGTTGTTTCTTCTCCCTTAAAAAGGGATATCAGTTGACTAGACAGGGTAAAAGTATATTCAAAATGGGGTGGAGGCAAGTTAATTCTGAAAGGCAAGGAGGAAAGATGTTATCCACAATGGAAATGGAGTCTGATCCATCGACAAGGACAGAAATTGATGGATCGACAGTAGCACAGGGACATCTATTGTTCAAAAGAGAGGTGATCCCTTATTTGCTTGGTATAATTTTGTTTGTATAATACTATTCTGCTATGTTGGCTTTCCTTTGGTTATGCTCTTTAAAACTATGTTGCTTTGACTTGTCATTTTTCTTGAAGTACCCTTTTTCAACACCCATATCCTACACATATATATGGGTAGGGGGATATGATCCTCTGAGGACCCTCCAAATATATGGAAATCTTGCAAATTGAACATACCTGTGTCGAACACATACCCTTATCCGGCACTTTCACTAGAGTCCGAGTAACATAGCTTTAAACATTATTTACTGGCTTTCTACCCAACTATGCATAAAAAGATGGCTACTTTGAAGAAAAAAGTAAATATCTTCTATTTGAGTGGCTAGAATGTTGGTTTGCATTACCAAGTGGGAGTATCTTTTAGTATGTTTTTTGAAAGGTGATTCTGCATTGCTTGTAAATAAGTTGGTAGCTGAATGCTTCATTCGGAAGTCTGATTGGAAGGGCATTTATCTCCTATGTTGCTATGACTCTCTATTTTTCTAAATGTACCCGTGTGCGAGACATTTTCGGACATGAATATGAGTATATAACCTTTTGAGGACCCTCCAAACACATGGAAAAACTTAGAAAAAATTGAACATATCCGTGTCAGTTATATACTCGTATCTGGAAGTCACCCGAGTCTGATTAACATAGTTTATCTCCCAGATCTTGCTTGATTTAGAAATTTCTTTTCAATCTTTCCAGGTAAGAAAAGCTAAAGTTGATGATGATGATACAGATAAGCGATATCTCCAGGAAGGATATGTGGGTATCTCTGCTTCAACTTGACACAACTTTTAATTAAATAGCTTCTAACTTACATTATACTCAAAATTCTATTTCAGATTACTATTACTCCTCTTGGAGCCCTTTCTCAGGCAGAGGCTGATTACCAGTCCTACTTTAAAGAATGGCTACCGAATGCAGTTCAACAGTTCTCTTCTTCATCGTTATAATCCGCATCATTGTCCCTCTGGTGAGTGAAATAAAAACTGAACATGCCTCATATTTTCGTTTGCTCACTTTCGGAAATTTTGTTTGTAAGTCTTTGGTTTTGAGCATCAAGCTAGAGCACTGCTGTATGATTGATTATGGTTCTTTGCTCCACTTGAATCATTACAACGAGAAAACAGGATAGCATAGTTGAATGGCTATGCTGAACTGGCTAATTTGATTTGAAGATGGTTTCTCTTTGTTCACTTTGATTGCTCACGATTTAATTCTACGTTTCTATGCACGTCTATTCCAAAATCCAGAGCGAAAATATGTATACGTCTTTAAAAGAAAAGAAAATATTATGTATATATATACACACACCCACACACACAAGTTCATCTTTGATACGCTTGCCATGGATTACCGAACCAAAATAGTTAAATAGAATCACTGTTAAGCAACTAGAGCAACATATCTAATATTAGACCTAGCAACGTGCATTTCACATGTCATGATCGTATTTAAAGTATTATATATTTATATGAATTTTAATATGTTAGTATTTGTTTTATAGATTTTAACACATTCATGTATTCATGTTATGTTTTAGGTATTTTTCTCATGTCTGCCAGATTTATCTAATATCCTTCTCTACTTGCTGTTTTGTTGTTTGAGGAACTTGCCTAGAAGCTGGTTGGACTTGGAATTTCTGAAGTTATTGGTTAAGTTTACTATAGACCTAGTAATTCTCCTATTCATATCATTTTCGTATACTTTGCCATGTTATACTTATGTTTAAGGTATTTTATATTTATGTCAATTTTAGTACTTTAATAACTCATATTATAAGATTTTGAAACATATATTCGTAATATTGTGTCACGTTTAATTACTTTATGCGTGTCACATTCGTATCTTATCTGAAATTGTGATGTTTAGTTTGCCATCACAGCATCTAGAAAGCGTTTATGATTATATATTTTACCTTTAGTTGGAAGAAACCCCTCATTTGATAACCCTATTATATTAATATGAATTTAGCAATTTGTGTATTCGTGCTATATTTGTATATTTTGTCGTATTTAAGAAATTTATACTTATATAAATTTTTATATATTAATCATTTGAATTATAAGATTTTTAGATATATTTTTATCGTGTTGGGTTTTTATTGCTGTATAAATGTCATGTTCGTATAATCCTGTCTAAAATTACAAGGTTTAATAATGATACAGGACCATATGTAATTCTGATGGTGCCTAACTGCTATTTCCCCTTAATATCAAACAAAGCTAATTGATTTTATTTTTTAATATCTATCAGTTAGAAGAGTTTATTAAAATTAGTGTATAGGGCCTATATTTGTTCAAGAGTTGGGTTGTTCATCAAAACTTGAAAGTTTATCTAATATTTGTGAGAGTTTAAATAAAAATATTAAGTTCGAAAAATGAATTTGAAAAAAAAAAGATTTGTTTAAAAGATAGGTCAAATCTTAATTTTAATATTTAAGATTTGAGTTCGACTCAACCTCACTAGTTTTTCAATTGTATAGAATAATATTTTTATATTATATTTTATTATATAAAGGATAAATAATATTATAATGTAAATATTAAAAAATATATTATCAATGTTTTAGAATTTAATAAAAGAAAAATGATACAATTACTAAAGATTAAAAAAAAAGTAACATTTAATTTTTTTTTTTTTTGAAAAAGATAATATAGGTAGGTTTAAAAAGGTCTGAATTATCTATTTATAAATATATAGATAGATTTGGGTATTATTTGAAATATATATTTTGGGTCAAGTCGGGTGTTATATATAATGTTAATATCCAAAATTGATCGATTAACACCTGTAATATGTTTCGTAGATTTGTCATAAATTCACGGGTCTAAGATAAAAGGAAAATGTTAACTTCAAAAACAAAATGAAAGAAAGAGAAATAATAGAGAATTTATGAAAAGGTTTCATTTGCTAAAAAAATAATTTTTTAACAAACAGTTTTCATAATTTTTGGTATTTATTTTGTGAAAAATAATTTGATCGATAAAAATGAATTTTGATCAATGAAAAATTATCTTTTTTTTGGGAAATTGTTTTATGTTTTTGAAAAATGTAACGTAAGTTATTTTTTGGAAGCAAAAACTAGTCATAGGCATTTGTATGTCAATTTAAATCAGTAAGGGAATTTGGATATCATTAATAAAGCATTCGGATTGCAATCTATTTTTTAAAAAAATTATTTTTAAAACCATTTAAATAGAAATGATCAATTTTCCTAGAAAGAAATTTATTTTTAATAATTAGTTTTCGAAAACCATTTTTGTAAATCAAACTAATACTTGTCAATGTTGATAGAATATTGCAGGTAACCTGAATATACTTTATTATATAACATTTGCGAAAAGGAAATTTCATTCAAAGTTTATCTCCATTTACTGAGCAAAAGTGAAAATGATATTAAACGATTTCCCTAAAAATCAATTATATATTTATATATATATATATATGCACATATATCATGGTTGAAAAACTTCGAAATAAAAACAATGTTTTATCACTTGATGACTTATCAGCT
>JBBYHL010000022.1:3970089-3983237 GCA_038381835.1 Adansonia madagascariensis | reverse complement strand
CCATTTACCTTTCAGCATTATAAATCTATCCATCATAACTAGCTCTTCTTTAAAAAACCCCTTCCTATCCCAAATAATCAGGAAACCCCCCGATCTACAATCGGCAAAGCTATTAACTTAGTCAAAATCATCATCGACCCAGATTTTCTGAATTTATCTTGAGTTATATTCAGCCATCTTAGTTTCCAGTAATAAAATCATCTCCTATATCAAAAGAGCTAACACTTGTTCTTGCAATGTTTTCTTTAATTCTACCTGATATTCCCCTGCAATCCCATTACATCATCCTTATTTTTCCAACTATCAAGAGTACTTTGAGCACAATTCCATTGCAAAGTTTCCATTTTTTTTTCCAGCTTTCCCTTTGTTACTTTCCACAACTCCAACTAATTTATCCTCTGTTACTTCAAAAAAAAAAAAATCCACCTTTTTTATTTCACCTCAATCTGCTTTTGTATTTTGAAAACACAGATTTTTCTTCATTATCAGACTCTTTTCTTCGCAAATTGTGTTGGGGACAATACCTGGGCTATCAACAGAAATTTTTTGACCCAAAAGCCCAGACTAAGATGGGTATTTGACGATAGGCTCATCAACGTCTAGCCCCATCAAATAGGATTGAAGTAGAGGTTGCAACACGACACTATGATCGGTTTTAACACTTTTTTTTTTAATAGATCGATTAATATTTATTACAATTAATCGTAATAATATTTATTATATTTATAATTATAATATATATAATGCGATTAAAAATGCATTTACGATTGTATTTTAAATTTTTACCTTCAACTCCGGCCGCCAACAGTTCTTCTTAACCCAGGGGTTACTAACTATTACGCAATCCGAATTCTCGCTATCATGATCGGTGTTATCCGATGATACCCCCGACTTTGAACAGAATAGCAGGCGGCAGCAGCAGCAAGAATTTAGCATAATCACAGTATCAAGTTCACATACTTTGATCGGATATAGACCATGTTGCCAACATGTAGATCGATAGTTTCATCAATTTTAAGACATCTTCCCGTTATGATTTAAAGATTTCTTCTAAGTTGGAATGATTAAAATTTTAATGAAATCACCCCGTTTGCATGCAATGTTGTTGATAAAGGTTCCCAAATTTCCACAAACCATTTATGCAAAAACTATTCCAGTTTTGGGTTTTTCAGCTCTTCGATCATCTCCAATTTCTCAACGCCGATCAAAGTCATCTTCCTAGAAATTCTTCTGAAGTTTCCACCTCTGATTCCTTCCTCTACCTAACTTTCTCGAACATGGAATCCCCCTCCGTATAAGCTACTACTCCACCCTACAAATCATCTCTCTAAACACTGGAGATTTTCAGCATGTATAGATCGACCTAATAATCCTGTCATTTGTTCTATTGGCATCATCATTATTATTCCTTTGATTTTCATTCAACAAATGAGTTTCCTCCGATCATTTTTTCCTACTTACCAGCAGTAGCTTCGTCTCCACTTCCTATTCCTTTCGAAAGGAATATTTCTGCTTGTTTTCCTCCAGAAAGAATTTCTAATTTTGTAGTCCATCAACCAAACACCATTTGTTTGCTTGAAAGAGAGATGCATCATCTAATGAACCTAATTTTCCTTCCCCTACCACTGTTCTTTTTTGTAATAAGGAAATCTTTTCAAATCTTTTGACAGACTGTTCTTTAACCATCTCCAATGGACTTGGAGGAAGAAATATTCCTCCTTTGTAATTTATAGTTGATGAAGACAGTGGCCACCTTTGAGGACTTCCTAATGCCCTCTTGTAAATTATTTCAATTAATTACCTTTTCTTTTAATTGATTTTTCTTCTTGTGTTTAGTGTGAACTTTATTTATTGTTTGTTTATTTATTATTATTATTTTTTTTGTTAATTAACCTTTAAAAATGAATTTTTATTTAGTGCAAATTATTTTAGTGATTGATTGATTATCTATTGTATTTATTTATCTCAATTATTTTGTTTGTCAACTAGGACAAATAAAGTTAAATTAGCTAGATTTTATTTTATTAATTTATCTAATATGTTTTCTTGACATAATAATTTAAATTGAAAATAAATGAAGACCTGTCCGATGATGGAATTCTAAAGGGAATGCAAATGATCAATTTCTTAATAAATTTCTAAGTGAGGAAGATTTTCTTAAATGAGAAGTTAGAGGACGATTTCGACGTCAATGGTCAAAATTTATTTTTAATAACAATAATATATTATAAGAAATAAAATAATTGAGAATTAAAGCTTAGGTTTACGATCGATAAACATCCTTTTATCGTAAAATACTTAATGAAATTGATGATGGAGTCTTTTCGAGAGAAAAAAAAAATTGTCTCTTAAATACTATTAAGGTGAGCAAATTTTTTTTTTGAAATTCCACATACATAATAAAGAAAATTTTAAAGAATTTTCAAATATTTAAAATAGCAAAATTAAATGAAAACCAAGTAATTAAAGATAATTTAAGTTAATATTCAACTAATTAGATATTATCCTTAGGGTAAACGTTGTGGGGTGTTCATTTTTCGCCACATTCTCGAACTTAGTTTTGGTATAGTAAACTAAAACTTATCCTTAGTCAAGCTTAGGATTTGATTAAATTAAATAGACTCATTAAAATGACTAATCATACTTAAAATAAAAAAATTAATTATGACTCCATAATTGAATTTATTGGTCGAGTCTTCGTATTTGCAGTTTATGACTCTAATAATAATGATTTTACTTTAATTGATTTAACCTATGATATAAAAAAAAATGCATTATTTCTATTCATATAGACGATTATTACAACAACCAAGAATAAAATTTGTTTGTTAGCTTTTAATTATAAAGAATTCTACTAGTTTTGTGGTACTAAATAATACCACGCAAGTAATCTCTATCTTTTAGTTATGAGATCGGATTTTTATGTAATTGTCAAATATGATGTACACGTTAAAGTGGGGGGGGGGGAGTTGGGTTGATGAGATAAAATTAAGAGAAGGCATGGCAGAATATGAACTGTAAATGTAACTAAATCAACGTATAATTAGTAAGAGATGTGGATTTGTTCTTGTTAAGATGGATTAGTAACTGTAATCATTTTTTTTTTCTAGCAAAAACTATTCAAGATCGAAAGTAATGGATCACAAATATCTGTTTGGCTTTTGGTTTTACCTATTTTTCACATTCCAAATCTGAATGAAGTCAGGTCAAAGTTAAAATTAGAAAAAAGAATAATAAAAAGGGTCAAATGTTGGAAAACTGTTGGGACAATTTCTCGTGATTTGAGTTTCAAGAAAATGCTAATTTTAGATTTTTGTTATATTCTCAACTCTAGTATATAACCCTGCAAAGGTTTAAACAAAGCTTTAAGACATTGAACTTTTATTATCACATCTAAATATTAGTCTTGGTAGCATTCTTGTAAACTTGAATTCGTCAAAAAGGAAGTAGTACTATCTTCATCTTCGTGGAGAATGCCGGCAATTGTAGTAAGCGACTCTGGTGACACTCCAGAATATGAAGGCAGGATTACAGGCTATGTTATAGTTTGCGTGATCATAGCAGCATTTGGAGGATTGATGTTCGGTTATGATATTGGCATTTCAGGTTTTTATTTTTATTTTTTTTGATAAATGTCTTGATTTATATTATTAGTTTCAAGGTTTTTCCTTTTTTTGTCAAAAAGTTTGTGCTAAGGATGTCATTTGGATTGACAGGTGGAGTAACATCCATGGATGATTTCTTGAAAAAATTCTTTCCGATTGTGTTTGAAAGGAAACAACGAGCTCGTGAAAGCAATTACTGCAAATATGATAACCAGTTCCTTCAGTTGTTCACGTCTTCCTTGTACCTTGCGGCTCTGATAGCTAGTTTTGCAGCTTCAAGGGTCTGCTCAAAAGCTGGTAGAAAGCCCACCATGCAGATTGCTTCAGTTTTCTTCTTGGCAGGCGTACTTTTAACTGCCGGAGCTCTCAACCTTGAAATGCTAATTATTGGGAGAATTCTTCTAGGCTGTGGTGTTGGTTTCGCCAATCAAGTAAGCAATCTTAACATGTCATTTTTTTTCTTTTTTTTAACTAGAGGTATTAGTGATTGAATCTTTATTACTACTCCAACATTCTGTCAACAAACCACCATATGAATATTGGCCTTTTACATATCCCTCTTATAATAGCCAATAATATTCCTAATCATCCATCAATCAATCCTTGTGAATCACACTATTAATTACAATTTCAGGCGGTACCACTTTTCTTATCTGAGTTAGCTCCAGCGAAGATTCGTGGATCACTCAACATTAGTTTCCAACTCTTTATTACTATTGGAATTTTCGTAGCCAACATGGTAAACTACTATGCATCAAATATCCATCCTAATGGATGGAGAATTTCTCTTGCCATTGCCGCTATCCCTGCTTTGATGCTCTGCGTGGGATCTCTACTGATTTGTGAGACTCCAACCAGCCTTATTGAGCGAAACAAACTTGAAAAAGGAAGGAAAGTTCTCATGAGGATCCGTGGTGTGGAAAATGTAGATGACGAGTATGATTCAATTGTACATGCTTGTGAGATGGCAAGGCAAGTCAAGGACCCTTTTCGCAAGTTAATGAAGCCAGCAAGCCGACCCCCACTAGTCATTGCCATCTTGTTGCAAGTTTTCCAGCAATTCACCGGAATCAATGCCATCATGTTCTACGCTCCTGTTCTTTTCCAGACAATGGGATTTGGGAATGATGCTGCATTGCTTTCAGCTGTTATTACTGGCCTTGTCAATGTCTTTAGTACTTTAGTCTCAGTATATCTAGTCGATAAGGCTGGTAGGAGAATTCTACTACTTGAAGCCTGTGTTCAGATGCTCATTTCCCAGGTTTCAAATCCCACCTCTCCTTCCCTCTTAATTTTCAATTCCATTGACGCTGCCATCATTTTTTTTTCTTTTTGTCACTTAAAAAACGTAATTTTGCCCATCACTAAGTGCAATGTCACTAACCATTGGTATTAATTAATTTGGTTGCAGGCTATTATTGGTATAATCCTATTGAAAGACTTGAAAACCACGGGTGATAACCTTGGGAAAGGGGAGGCAGTTTTTGTGGTAATCCTCGTGTGTGTTTTCGTCATGGGCTTTGCTTGGTCATGGGGGCCTCTTGGTTGGTTAATTCCTAGCGAGACTTTCCCTCTTGAGACTAGAACACTCGGTTTTGCCTTTGCAGTCAGCTCTAACATGTTGTTCACTTTCATCATTGCTCAAGCTTTCCTCTCAATGCTATGTCATATGCAAGCTGGAATCTTTTTCTTCTTTGCTGCCTGGATTATCATCATGGGACTGTTTGCTTGGTTCTTATTGCCAGAGACCAAAGGTGTTCCAGTTGATTCAATGGTTGATCAAGTTTGGAAGCAGCATTGGTTCTGGAGTAGTTTCATGGGTGATGATGACTACAGAGCCGATGTTAAGGTTGTCTGATCAAAGGGGGCTTATCTAAGCTGTTGCCTCATTGAGAGTGTAGAAAATTATCAAACCACAATAAAATTGTTGCTAATGAGGCCATACTGTTTGACACAACCCAAAGGGTGTTGTCTTTTGTATGCAAATCCAGAATGATTTTTATTGAACATTGGAGCTTCGGACATTCTTTTTATTGAAAATAAATGAGAAAATAAACAATTTCGCATTGCATTTGTTTATACTTTCTTAAGATATCTAAGGATGGCATGTTTTCACAATGATACGGGCTCTGCATGAGTGTACCAAGTTGTTTCAAGCATGGCCCAAGTATATGGACTTGTTGAGTCCGTGACTTATGAACTCCGACTAGACATGGAAAGATAATTTTTGTTTTAAAATTTAAATTAATATTGAAATAGATAATTCTAAACCTATTAATTTTCTTATTCTTTTTTAGTTCAAACTACAGAATCTTTTAGCCCTTCATTGACTATTGGTAATTGAATTTCAATTTACTTCATGAATTTCACATGGAAAACACTACTTAAATATTATATCTACTAGGGAGTTATCTTATCATGCAACTTAAAAATAATAATAAAACAATAGGTTTTGCCCAAATCAATAGATAGACAATCAATCTTACAAACTAAATAAAAGTATTAGATATAAATATTTCTAATATTGATTAAGGAATGGGCAGTGAATCTCACTTTTTTCTTCTGTGAAAAGATAGAATAGACAACTTTTCCTCCTAAAAGATCAGAAGGAAAAAGAAAATGGAAAAGGACTAAATCTGGTATGAGTAATTAGTATTATCAATCAGATGCAATAGATCAAAATGGAAATAATAGGGAGAAGAGTATTTACCGCATCATACTACCCTAAAAGTAATTAGACAATGGTCTTACTCTTGATCATGAGTTATCATTCTCAACTTACGCAAAAAGATAAAACAAGTTTAATAACTCCGATAGTTACTAAATGGATTTTCCCTTTAAATAAAAACAAAATATTTGTAATGTCTGAATCCATTTCTATTTTTCTTTAGATTCTTAATTTACCCTTAACCCTTTCGTTCCTTATGTACTCAACTCACTTGAGAAGGATATTACTCGTTTAAGTTCATTCGAACTACAAATCTCCTAGAGTTTATCTAGCATGCAAGCCATTTGAGTTAATTGGTCTGTCTTAGTGAATTTCAAACTCTAAAAAAGTTGGCATTATTTACTGATTTATATTTGAAAGAGGAATGGTATATCCAGAACTTTGACATTATTTTATTATGTTGCTATTGCAGAAATTTGACCAGCTAAGGTTAGATTACAAAAAAAAAAACAAAATAAACATAATACTCAACGGAAAGATAAAAAAGTAGTTGAATTTCCTTCAGGATGTTTACGGTGTAGTAAACATGTGGAAACATACGTTTAGCAATTCCAAAGACAAACATCTAATAGAGATTTGTATCTACTCGACGTCTAGTAACTTTGAGTGAATATAACCCTTTGAGAAGATCATAACAAGCTAGTTATAGTACGATCTCTTAGTGGTCACAAGCAACCTATGCATGTTGCATTTAACGGTGATCCACATAAAGGATTCACATATGCTAGTGAGTTGATCTTACGATGATAATCAACGGGTTAAGCTTTCTTTTGGTTCTTTCATGGCCGAATGAACACAAGAACAATTCTTGCAATGGCAACAAGAAAACATAGGGAGAAAACAATAAGGAGGTACACCAATAATTCGAGCAAAGCAAAGATTGAGTGGATTCTCAATTTTTTCTTCTACTCAAGACAAAATTTTCTTTTCTTTTTTCGTTCTTAAAAAATGGACTTTCACACACCCCACAAAGCATTGCCGGTCAACAGGGGAGAGGACTTGTTAGAGTTTTCACTTTGATTAACTCTTATGAGATAGGCTATTTATCCTCCCTTCAAAGGAGAGATTCAAGCCCAATCACCAACACTTTTTTAGTCCCATATTCGATTATCATTGGATAAGAAAGGAAGGAGTTTAATGCAAGATAAAACTCCTCACGAAGGTGAAACACTTTGAACCTTGATTTCCTAGTTCTATCATGACTCTAGCACATTGTGTCTTAATCGAAACCAATAAACTCATGTCGATAAGCTTTGGCCGGTCAAGACAAGGAGAAGAGTTTTATTAACAATGAACTTCTAGGAGTCCTTCTCGGACTTTACTAGCTTGGATTAACAAACCTTGATTCATAATCAACAACCCTATCATCTTTTGCATTTTGGGCCTCCTTTGATTAGAATTAAAATGTGACCCAATTGGCATTTACATGAAATAAGGCCCAAAAAAATAAATGAACAAATAGATCTAATTTCATTTAAAATAAATCCAACATGACTTGGTCTCAAAATATATGATTTTTTGAGCAATAATGATGGAAAAAATTATGGAAAATGAATATGAGAATTTTGAACGAAATGGCTTGGATTTACAAATTAACGCCAAGGTTTGATGCATTGCTATAACGTATAGATACATTAGTGCCCCAAGAGCCTATTTTAGTATTGCCAAGTCCTTTTATCAATAAAAGGTATCAATAGAATCTCTAATTTTAAAAATTTAGACAATATATCGATACCCAAAGCTAAGGTATCGATACATTTGGTGGGTATTGCTTGTTTTGCTCGATTTTGGCTCTTTGATCTCCCATACCTTGATCCAAGATGATATATGTTGGACTTGGCACAACAAATGGCTTTGGTAATGATTTGGGATGCTTGAATGCCGTCCATAGAGATTTGGACAAAATTAAATGTTTACAATGTTAACAAAAAAGCTCGAAGAATTTGTAAACTAAAACAAGAAGAAAAAAAGTTTACTATAATCAATCAATTAGAATTACATTAATGGAAGAATTGAACTTATAGCAACATAACTAATAATGACAAGAATTTGGAGATATCATTCCTCATTCAAATTGGTAATAATGTCAATATTTTTGGGGTTTGAGATTCATTAAGACATGCCAAGTTGTCAACTTAATATTATTTCATATGGCATGCATGCTAGATAGATAAATTCTTAGAGATTGTTTGTTTGAAAAGACTTAAACGAAGAATATCTTTCTAAAATAGGTTAAATAGAAAAGGTTAGGAAGGAAGGTTAAGGATAGATTAATAATCTAAAAGCATTAACAGAAATGGATTAAGACATTACAAATAGTTTTTTTCTATTTAGTGAAAAATCCATTTTGTTACTATAAGAGTTATCAAACTTGTTTTATCTTTTTTTAGTCATGTTGAGATGATAACTATAGATAATAATAAGTCACAATTGAGAGTAGATCTGTTCATAGATCGGATAGCAAAGTCGAACTCCTTTGTTTTCTTATTTCGTGCTGACTCAATCTAGTTCAGAATAGTATTTTTTTATTAATATAATATATATTTTATTTAAATTTAATTATAAACTATATAAATATTAATATAAAAATAATTTTTAATATTTTTTAATAATGGTGAACAATAATTCAAGTCTATGGGCTAAACTAGCCCATGCAATACACGGACTTGAACTTAAATTTTTTTTTGGTGCTACGATCCGACCCGATTCAACTCATGTACATAGAGAAAGACCATTGTCTAATAACTTACGGTAGAATGATAAGTTAGATCTTTGTCGGAGTAAAAAAATATTTATTCTATGTTTTCACAAAAGAAAAAATAAGTGATATTTACTACCATTTTTTAATTAATATTAGAAATATTTAGATATAATACTTTTAAATTGGTTTGTAAGTTTGATATTTCTATATCTATTGATTTGGGTAAAACATATTCTTTTATATCATTTTTAAGTTTCTTGATAGGACAATTCTTTACTAGATATAACATTTAAATAGTGTCGTTTAGGTGAAAATCATGAGGCAAATAAAAATTCAATTGCAAATAGTGAATGAAGGGCGAAAAGATTATGCAGTTCAAACTAAAAGAGAACAATAATAATAATAATAATAATAATAATAATAATAATAGGTTTAGAATTATCTACTTCAATATTTAATATTAAAAAATATGATCTTTTCATGTCCAGCCGATGAGTTTATGAACCTTGGGCTCTAAAGTCCATGTAATTGTGCCTTGCTTGAAACAACCCAAAACACTCTTTGCGCAACTCAAATCATTGTGAGGACAGGCCATCCCCGTACCCCTAGAAAGTAGAAACAAATATAATGCGAAGTTGTCTGCTATCTCGTTTATTTTAAAAAATAGAATGCTAGAAGATCAAAACAATAACAAAAAATCATTCCGGATTTGGCATACAAGAGACAACACGTATTGGGATGTGTCTAAGAGTACGCCACAATATCGGCAAACTTTATTGTGGTTTGATCATTTCTACCCTCATAATGAGGCGATTCAAATAAAATCCCATTGATCAGACAACCTTGACGTCGGCGATGTAGTCATCATCACCCATGAAACTACTCCAGAACCAATGCTGCTTCCAGACTTTATCAACCATTGAATCAACTGGAACACCTTTGGTCTCTGGCAACAAGAACCAAGCGAACACTCCCATGATGATAATCCAAACAGCGAAGAAGAAAAAGATTCCAGCTTGCATATGGCATAGCATTGAGAGGAAAGCTTGAGCAATGATGAAAGTGAACAACATGTTAGAGCTGACTGCAAAAGCAAAACCAAGTGTTCTAGTCTCGAGAGGGAAAGTTTCGCTAGGAATTAACCAACCAAGAGGCCCCCATGACCAAGCAAAGCCCATGACGAAAACACACACGAGGATCACCACAAAAATCGCCTCTCCTTTCCCAAGATTATCACCCGTGGTTTTCAAGTCTTTCAACAGGATTATACCAATAACAGTCTGCAACACATTAATTAATTAATACTAAGTGAAATTGCACTTAATGATGGGCAAAATTTAGGGTTTTTTTTTTTTTTTTTTGTGGAAAAGACATGATGGCAGCTTCAATGGGATTAAAGATTATAAGGAGAGATGAGATTTGAAACCTGGGAAATGAGCATCTGAACACAAGCTTCAAGTAGTAGAATTCTCCTACCAGCCTTATCTACTATATATACTGAGACTAAAGTACTAAAGACGTTGACTAGGCCAGTAATAACGGCTGAAAGCAATGCAGCATCATTCCCAAATCCCATGGTCTGGAAGAGAACTGGAGCGTAGAACATGATAGCATTGATTCCAGTAAATTGTTGGAAAACTTGCAACAAGATGGCAATGACTAGTGGGGGTCTGCTTGCTGGCTTCATTAGTTTGCGAAAAGGGTCCTTTACTTGCCTTGCCATCTCACAAGCATGGACAACTGAATCATACTCATCCTCAATATTTTCAACACCACGGATCTTCCTAAGAACTTTTCTTCCTTCCTCAATTTTGTGACGTTCAATAAGGCTGGTTGGAGTCTCACAAATGAGCAGAGATCCCACACAAAGCATCAAAGCAGGGATACCAGCAATGGCAAGAGAAATTCTCCATCCATTAGGATGGACACTTGATGCAAAGTAGTTTACCATGTTGGCTATGAAAATTCCAATCGTAATGAAGAGTTGGAAGCTAATGTTGAGCGATCCACGAATCTTAGTTGGAGCTATCTCGGACAAGAACAGTGGTACTGCCTGAAATAATAAATAATTAATAGTGTTATTCACAAGGACAAATTGATGGATGATTAAGAATCCTATCAACTAGTATAGAAGGGATGTGTAAAGGGAAAAGTTTATCTAGTGTTTTGTTGGTAGAATTCTAGGTCAGTGATCAAAGATAAAAAGATTAGAAGGTTTCTTACTTGATTGGCGAAACCAACACCACAACCAAGGAGAATTCTCCCAATAATTAACATTTCAAGGTTGAGACCTCCAGCAGTCAAAAGAACGCCTGCTAAGAAGAAAACTGATGCAATCTGCATGGTGGGTTTCCTACCAGCTTTTGAGCATACCCTTGAAGCTGCAAAACTAGCTATTAGAGCAGCAAGGTACAAGGAAGACGTGAACAACTGTAGAAACTGGTTATCGTATTTGCAATAATTGTTCTCATGAGCTTGTTTTTTCCTTTCAAACACAAGCGGAAAGAATTTTTTCAAGAAATCGTCCATGGATGTTACTCCACCTGTCAATCCAAACGAAATCCTTAGCACGAATTTTTTTTTTTTGGCCAAAAGAATAAAATTGAATAAATAATATAAATGGAGACACTTCTCAAAAAACCTGAAATGCCAATATCATATCCGAACATCAAGCCTCCAAAGGCTGCTATGATCACACAGACTATGACATAAACTGTAGTCCTGCCTTCATATTCTGGATTGTCCCCAGAGGCACTTACTACAACTGCCGGCATTTTCCACAAAGATGACTATGAAGATAGGAATATAAATACAGATGACACTACTTTCTTTTATTCACATCAGCATGAAATAATAATAAGAAATAGCAGAATGCTACCAAGACCAATATTTAGTTGTGATAAATAATAATGTTCATCGTCTTAAAACGTAGTTTTGACACCTTCGTAGGGTTTATATACAAGAGTTCAGAATACAATAGAAATCTAAAATTGGCATTTTTCTTGAAACTCGAATCACGAGAAGTTGTCCCAATGGTTTTTCCAACATTTGACCTACTATTTTTTTCTAATTTTAACTTTGACCCGATTTGGTTCAAATTTTGAACGACGAAAATAGTTGAAACTCGATACTAAACAGACATTTGTGATCCATTATTTTCGATCTTAAAATCTTTTTCCATCGACAAAGGATTACTTACATTTGAACAATTACTAATCCACCTCAACAAAAACAAATCCACATCTTTTCCTTTTTATACGTTGATTTTGTTACATTTACCGTTCATACTCTACCATGCCTTCCCTTGATTTTACCTTATAAACCCAACTTTTTTTTTTTTTGCTTTAACTTGTACATCAAGTTTGTCATTACTTAAAATTCAGACCGGTAACTAAGGATAGACATTGATTACTTGATATTGTTGTTTAGTACCACAAAACTAGTGTAATACTTTAAAATTATAAGTTAACAAACGAAGTTTATTCTCGATTGTTATTATAATCATCTATACGGATAGAGATAATGCATCCTTTTACAACCATATCATAAGTTAAAATCAATTAAATCACAGTCATTATTAGTGTCATGACAATCAAATTTGAAGATTCAACCATTTGGTACAATATTCGCCACTAATTTTTTTTATTCTAAGTATAATTAATCACCTAAGGTTGCATTTGAGTGCTTGAATTTCAAAATATGGATTTAGATTTTAAAATTATGTAAATTATATGATAAAATACATGTGAATATAACATTAATGATTACTTTTTAAATTTATGAATTTATTATATATCTATTTTGTAGTGAAATTGACATTCGTGTAAATATTTGTGAATTTGAAAATCTAATTTTTTATCTACAAAAAACTTAAATTTTTATATTTTTCAAATATATAATCATATTCACTATTGTATAATTTATATATGATATAAGCATTTCATTCTCATAATTTACATAATTAATTAAAGCCAAATCAAAATTTTCAAATTCATGTTTTCAAACATAGCTTTAATTTATCCAATTTTATGAAATTCTATGATTAATGGAGGCTCTAAAAAAAGACAGGTTCTGGTTTTTTTCATCAAAACAAAGTTCTCGAGTATGGTTTAGT
>JBBYHL010000022.1:3958223-3969989 GCA_038381835.1 Adansonia madagascariensis | reverse complement strand
ATAGAGTCCATTAAGCATTTTATGCTAAAAGGAAGCTTATAGGACCTTATTAGCTGTACTTGTCACGTCAACAAGAATTTAATGATATTAGAACAGAAATATCTATCTATTTAATAAAATCATTATACAAATACTTATTTAAGTTAAAATTAAATACTTAATTGAAAGAAATAGTATAATATAAGAACTAATTAACCCTATATTTACAGCTTCACACCACCAAAAAAAATTGTGAGTGAAGAACATCCACTGACAATAATATTATCTTATATATCAATGAAGTTTTAATTTTTATCAACGAAATTAAAATGCCTAACTCATATCTAATTACATTATATCTTTAAAAAAAATTAATAAATCATTATAACAAATAAAAAACATATATAATAATATTTTTAATTTGTTTTTAAAATTTAAAAATCTTAAAGCAATATAGAAATTAATGGTTATTGGAGCCAATTAAAGCAATATAGTTTGGCTTTGGTACCAAGCAAACTAAACCTCACTTCAATCTGTCCCACAAGAGAACGCCCCCCCACTTGGGCTATAATCAAATTAATAATGAAAGCCAAGCACCATGAGTTGAACCATAAAAGCAAATACCCTTTACACTTTCATCATGTTGGGTTGTTGGATTAATGTCATATTTAATCCTTAAATTATATAGTAAATTATATTACATAGTATTTTACTCTAAAAATGTGTAAATGTGATACTCATAATATCACTTCGTCTATTGATGTAGTCCACTCTTTTAACACTGCTAATTTTCAGTGATGACATAAACAATTTACTTACTAGACAATGTTAAGTGTCATGTTTTTAAAATATAAAAATTTAAAAAAATAAAGTTTTTGAATTTTTTTTTCTATTGTTTCTTCTTCCCACCCCTTTCCACTCGATCTCGTTGGTTTTCCAATGCTAAATCTAGGCAATTAGTGGTGGAAAACAGCCTAAAAAAGGTTGAAAACGGCTTAGCATGACTGGTCAGGCCGAAATCGGCAGCATTGCCTCAGGCCATTTCGGCCGCAAGAAGACATTTTCATTGGTGATTGGTCAGATTCAACTTGAAATTATGGGAGATTAAGAGGAGTTGACAGAAAGAAAGAGAGCAAAAATTAAATTTAAAAAAAATAGTGTTTATATTTTAAAAAGAGTATGACATCTGGCAATGCCTACGATGTGTTTTGTCCACATCTCATATTAAGATTGTTCAAACTATCACTTCGGCATATACATTTAATGGTGTTAGGAAGTTGATGTACATTGGTAGACGAGCTGAAACAAAACTTTAGATTACAAGTACCACATTGCAAAATCACTGTAATTAGGGACTAGACATTATATTAACCCTATCATGTGTTTAACTCGATGGTGAGACATTGAGCAAGGCATCTCCAATTTTGGGGTTATTTTATTACTAACATGCCTCAAATACAGAAAGTGTGGATGGACTTGACCTTTAGGTGGAAGACCACATATTGCACCTACAATTTGGTTTCCCTGATATGTTTGACTTCTGCAATCGACTAGATCAAGCCACCTAGATTTTCTTGACGCAAAGCTTGCTAAGACAAAACAATGTTATAATAAGGTATTGCTTGTTTTTGGAACCTGATGAATTTCTTTTACGATTTTGTTTTTTAAGAAAATGTTTTAAAACAAAAAGGGGTAAACTCCTGCAAGTTACAATTAAATTCTTGACTATTAAAGATGTAGAATTCTTTCCCCCTACTACAAACACTTCTTGTACATTCTTCTCCATTAAGAATATAGAATAGAAACTTCCCCAGCTTGTTTTTAAGGTTCAAGGGTAACTGAAATCATTTGCCAAACATATATTAAAATACGTATGATTAGTCAATCCTATTGAAAATAATTCTACTCCAGTATTAAGTGTACAACTTTTTTGTGAGGTAAGAACATAATTACGGAGGAGAGGGATTCTACATTTCTTTTCATTGTATTTGATTTCAAAATTACTTAAGAGGAGAGTGATCAGATGTAGTAAGCTCTGCATACATGTTTGAAATTGCTTTCGCAAAATATGCCTTTGCTTGAGGTCTCTTAATCTGCCAACCAAAAAATAAAAAGAGAGATTAGAATTCTTTTTGTTTTTGAATCCGAAGCTTAGTTCAGTCGATTAAAATAATCTCTTTAGAAGTGACACCTAACAGGTTTGAAATTTAAAATCCAATATTTACAACCCTTCTCTTATATCTAGACTACAACTCTTTTATAAAAAAAAGAACTTTACTTTCATTTTATTTTCTCCGAGTTTTTTTTTTTCGAAAGAGAAGTATAGTCACTTGCCTTGAATGTTGGAGTAAGCAGACCATTTTCCACGGTGAATGGCTCAAGTACTAACGTCACAGCTTTTGCAAATTCGAAGCCTCTCAACTGTTCCAAAATCGATCAAAAAATGAAAACAAACATGAAAGTGCCATTTAAACAATTGGACTAAACAATGAGTTCACCAAGAAGTATTGCCTGCGCTTCTCTTCCAACAGCATCCATCTCAGCTAGGACAGCAGCCCTTGCTCTTGGGTCGTTGCACAATTGTTCTAAATCTTTGTACTGCAATCAATCATCGCCAGATAAACAATTAGCAGCTGATTAAGTAAAGATGGTTAATATCCATAGATATTACACCAATTGGGAGAAAGAAAACTATATTGCTCCAACTTTTCATTTTTTTAAATATTTGTGTCCGACAAATTTTGAGACAAGGGTATATGGGGATATGACCTTGCAAGAACCCTCCAATAAGTGCAAAACCTTAGAAAAATTGGACATGCAACACACACCCAAGTTTGAGTAACATGGGAAGAAAATATAAAATAAGTTCTTCTAACTGAAAGTTTAGTTTGGTTGGCTCATGCTACCACTATTACGAAGTGACATTCAATAGGTTTGAGATTCAAATATCAACATTTATAATCACTTCCCTTATCCCGAGGCTACCACCTCTTCTATAATATATATATATATATATATATTTATTTATTTATAGATCACCTTAATGCCTTGAGGTGCAGCCCATGCTTTCAAAACATCTTGATCCACTGAGACAATGGCTACCAATGACGAATTAAGGCTGTCACCTACCGAGCAAAATATATAATTATCAGCATCAGGGGAGAAAATGGAGAGCAGAAAAATGATCAAACCTCAAAAGAGTCTTACCATATATAAAACACTGCGTTATAAATCTGCATTTAGCATATACATTTTCAATTTTTTCTGGAGCTACGTACTCTCCTTGAGCCAGCTTAAAAATGTTTTTCTTCCTGTACCAAAATACATATTTTCCGGTAAATATCCAGAGACATACATGTCCCGGAAACGCATAAACACACATGACAATTTAATTCCGGTAGCAGTTTTTTTCCATTAAAAAAAAGTCCGTAATTTAAAAATAGTGGAAGGGATTACAAATGCTGCGATTTAAACTACGAACCTACTGGATTCAACCTTTGAAGGGTGACTCCATGAACCAACAAAAGCAAATCCCCTAGTCAACTAGCAATTATTTGGATAAAGCACCAAAGTACTCCTAAAAGTTGGAGAAAGAAGGACGCCAATGACAAATAATGGTTAACAATTTTATGTGCTATTCATATATGTGTAAAGTAAGAATAAACATACTGCCAGTTAGATCCTAATCCTAGAGAGGTACATATAACATTTAAGAATATAAACATATATGATTCATGACTAGAGGTGTTCATGGACTGAGTCACGGTCTAAAATTTTTTTTATTTTTTTTTTGGTTAGGCTCGGATTTTGCTTGGACCCTAGGCCCTTACCACTATTCAAAAAATATTAAAAATTATTTTACATTAATATTAATATAATTAAATTTAAATAAAAAATTTATTTTTTATTATATAAATAGATGAAACCCAAGTCCAACCAAATAGAAGCTAAGCTTGTCGGGTCGGATTGGATGTACTGCTCAGCCACTTGTTCTATTTATGAGCTTACCTATCAATAATCTTTAGGCGACCTCCGGTTAACCATAGCCCTATATCACCAGTATGAAGCCATCCATCTTCATCAAGTACTTCTCTCCTGTCCAAATTTTGACATTTTTTAGACGAATTCAATCTTCAGTTTCATGAAAGTTTCAACAAGGAAAAAGAAAGGATCAACATGTCTGGAGCTGCTTACGTCTGCACTTCATCTTTGTAATATCCTTGGAAAACAGTTGGACCCCTAACACAGATTTCTCCACGAGGATATGGCTGGTCATCTGATGTGTAGTTCATTTCTGGGACATCCACAAGCTTTATTTCTGAAATAGGAAAAGGATAATTTTATGAATTTAATGCAAATAAACTAAAAGAAAACATCGCGAATTAAGTCAAAGGAATCTAGGTTGCCCCGATTCTTAATATCTGGACATTTGTACGAGAATATGACTCTTCAAGGATTCTCTAAATTTATGGAAAAACTTTAAAATTTTGAATATAACCGAATCTGAGTAATTTAGAAAAGAATAGCTGACTGTCATTACTTTATAGTAAGCTACATTAAAATTGTGATAACTCACCACAAGCTGGACTAGGAGAGCCTACATGGCCAGAAAGAATGTCACCCTCATTTATCCAGCTTATTGCACTTGAGGTCTCAGTCATTCCATAACCTTCCATTACTTGACCACCAAAGCAGCTGCAGATTCATGGCAGAAGTATGTGCGTATATATATATATATATAGATAACAGAGTTGGGAAATACTAACAACTTCTTGAGCACCATTCAACATGCTAAAACTAATTAACTTACATCTTCAAGAAGTCCATGACATCAGGAGACAAGGGTGAAGCACCTGAAGCCATAAAACGAACACGTCCTCCAAGTCTGGCTTTTATTTTGTTGAACACCAATCTGTCCCACATCGGAGAAGAACTCTTTCCTGTAACAAAAAAGATGATACACATTATCAATACATATCAATACAGTAAAGTGGTAACAACGGGACATATTATTTTATAATATATAGACTCCAGAACATGTAAGTGTAAATATGTTTATGTCTGGTCGAGTTAGTCCCAATGGCTGGACTAGTAGTACAATGATTTTATTACGGTTTACTAGCAAGTAGTTTCGTAACACAAATCCATGGCCACAATTAAGTACATCTATGTCTAAAGAGACTATAGTTTAAGCTATAAAAATATGATTACAGTCATAATATAAGAGAACGACATTCTACACTAACCCTCCAGCAACTAACATAAGAAAACACCAATCTAATGATGCAAGCAAGGCTTAAAAAACCAGGTCAGAGGTCGAACCGGTCATACTTGTGGTTCCCAATCTAATCAGTTTTATAGTTTTTAATATTTAAATGCTAAATTTAATGTTAAATAATTATTAAATATAGTTATTAATTAATTAAAATATGTATTTGGCTTGATCGAATGGTTTTTAATATAAAAATAAGAGGTTAGAGGCTAAAATCTAATTAATTACAGATAAAATTCTTAAAAATATATATAAAATCAGTTTTTGCCAGTTTTGTACAATTAAATTAATAACCAATTGTAATATATATATATATATATATATATATATATATATACACCTAACCACCAGTCGTTTCCCTCTTCAATTGGCTGGTTTGGTGCAGTTTTTTAATCCATGGATGCAAGTCCTTACCATTCATTATTGCTTGCTTCTTAGAGTTGTAGGCAGCATTAAAAAGTTTCTCCTTCAGGGGACCAGAGGACTTCACAGCGTTCAGAATACTGCACCAAAGGAAGAGTTTTGATAAACTGATTGAAGTAACATGTATCAGCCACAATCAACTTTAAAAAATCAGAGTAGTACCCCGCGTAAATTCTGTTATACACTCTCGGGACACTGCAAAATATGGTCGGTCGTAGAAGAGCCATGTCGTCCGTTAATTTCATGTTATCCTGCACATAAAGATCAAGAAACCACCATTAAAGGCTTCAGCTCAAGGAACAAATGAGAGCTTTTTCACATCTATGGAGCCATTACATAGCATCGAAAGTGAGACTGCTGCTTCGTGAATATGAACTAGTAATTTATGTGGGATTTGAAACCAACCAAAGATCATATACGAGAGCAGAAGGTGTATAGGTTTTTGATCATATCATACCCCCTGGTAGAATCCAACTGCAACTCCAAAATACGCTAAAATGATCTGATTAACTCGTTCGAAAATGTGTGCCAAAGGAAGATACGATATGTAACTGAAAGAAAACTCGAGTATTTCAGCAAGGTTGTGAATGTTAATACCAGTAGATTCATCCGCAAATAGGAACCAAAATACATTAGGATTTATATTCGTTTAAAACCGATAGAACTTACATGTCTGAGGGGTTAAATTTCGTAGGAATGCTGAATCCAGCAGCATTTGCGATCATGTTTCCATGAGTCAGCACAACTCCCTGGACAAAATTTATGAAGAATCAGTAGGTGAATAAAAACAACCTCCATTCACTTAATATGGTTACTCAGAACTGTTAAAATTTACATAGGATTAAGCCTTACACCTTTGGTGTTCCGGTTGTACCACTAGTGTAGCAAATGGTTGCGACATCTTCTGGCTTCGGTGGGCAAAAAGGCTGAAGGTTACTACGACCCTAAACAAACCATCCACGCAAGAAACACTTAATGCACGCAACAGTAGAACATAATTATAATATCGCATCGTGAATGCAGCTGAAGATTAATCAACTGACACCGGAATCAGTAGGAATTTGCTTATTGGCAAATTATGCAAGCAACCAAAGGCATTTTAAGCAATATTGGTGTGCCGGGTAACGTTTGTTTGCAGCAAGTTTTCCGAATCACTTTAAAAACATTATCAACCCTGAGTTTCGGTTCAACAAAAACCGGAAAAAGCAACGATGAAGATAAGAACAAGCCTCATTACTTAAAGCATGGCCTCTAAGAAGTTGCCAAGATTAGAGATTAAATGATAGATCTTGCCTCAATTACTTAAAGCAGGTAATTAAATGCATCCTAGCTCATGATTCAACCATTAGGAGGGCAATATGAAAATTATAAACTTTAAAAGGTTATACAAAGATCAAATCATTCATACGTATATGTATCGATTCTAAAGTCACCAAGCTGATGTAGATGAAGATGATTTTTAATTACCTGACTTAATAATTTTGAATATGTTAGAATCTGAATGCCGGTTGATGATGGCAGTGAAGGCACTTCATTGTCCATTCCTCCAACCACCTGCAGATTAGAGAAGCAAGTAATTGTACTCTTGAGAAAATGGAAAATCAGAATCTACAATTTTTTTTTTTTAATGTTACTTGGATTTAGGTGTGAGTTTCAGATATAGGCGTGCGTTTGATATGGGCATATTCAATTTTTTGCAAGATTTCCATGTATTTAGAGAATCCTTCGAAGATCATATCCCCATACCTCTGTCCGGATAAGCATCGGACACAAATGTCAAATATGAGTTCTTCAAGAAGAATGAAGGGTCAGAAAAACATAGCTGTTATTTTCTTGTCCAAAGACTAAGTAAGAAAGTTTGGAAGATTTGGCAAGAAAGATGAAGTAGGTCTATACCACAATCAAACGAACAGATGGAATCTCGTACAAAATGCTCAGCAACTGCAAATTCCAAGTAGAAAGATTAGTAAATTTTGTGAAACAAATTCAGAAACCTCAAAGTATTATGGACTAGACAACAAAAAAAAAAAAAAATTGGTGCCAAGCAAAAATTAATTAGTCAACGAAGCAAAAAGACAAGTAAAATTTGAGGGCTCAATGCAAAGTATTAGGCTAATTAGCTATTTTCGTCACCCACTTTAAACACCATTTAGAGGAAAAGAGAAAAGAAGGTTTATGGTTATATATCAGTATGGCGAAAATAGACATTTAGATTTACATTGCAAAACTTTTTTTCATCAGAAGAAATGGAATTTAAATTCAAGTTCCTACTTCCAACCATCGAAATTACATGCTATGTTATTCGGACTAGGACATGAGTGTTGGATACGGGTTTGTATCGGTCATGAATATGTTCATTTTTTTCAAGATTTTCATGTATTTGGAGAGTACTTGGAGTATCATATCTTCTCATCCCATGTCCGGATATGCGCTGGATATGAGTGCCGGACATAGATACTTCAAGAAGAATGAAGAGTCGGAACAACGTAGATTACATGCCTAGAAAGGAAGTAAGATAGAAGAACAAATAATGCAAATATTCCGACGAAGAAGCAATAAGATAGCTTTAAAATGGGAAACAAAGAAGACATAAAAATGCAGAAAACAACTGTGCACAATATAATTGCTCAAGCATGTTCTTGAAATCATTGTTATTGTATCCAAGAAAGAAATCAATACTGCATATATCAGTCAAAACATGGCTGCCATGGCATCAATGCATTCAGGGTTCGTATCCAGAAGAAAGACAGATCTCACTCCAGTTAAGGACAGTACATGAAGGAAGTGATCAAGGGAAGGACGAAAGAAATTGACTTTTGATGAACAATTTCCCGTCAATTCCTTAAAGCAAGTAAATTCTAGAGTTTACAACTTAGAATAATAAGCAACATTTTTCCTGCATTTTCCTTGCACCTTCTGAGAGCATGAATTACAACTTTAATGCTTTAATGGTTGTTTTTGCAGATCAAATAGGTGTCTTCAAACTTACAGAGTTCAGTGTTTGAGGCACGCAAAATATCGCTTCCACATCTGCATGATTTATAATGTACTTGACAGCATCTGGACCTGCAAAGAAACAAAATTGTCCAGCGTAGGTATAGCATCTTTATTAGCAATAGGCCAAAGATGGACAAACATTCAATTGAAAAAGGAGAGGCATTTGGGTAGTGGCGAACCTAGAGTGTCGTATAAAGGAACCGATACAAGGGAATATGCGGAGCAGGCATGATCAACGATGATCCACTCGGGTCTATTGATGAAATATAATCCGACACAAGAGCCCTGTCATAATAAAAACGCAGGCAAAACCACATGCTCTCAACTAGGAATAATCTATTTTTAACTTAAACTAGGCATGTTATATGATGCACTTATGTTACTCGGACTCAAGTGTAAGTGTAGGATAAGTGGGTCATATCTCGATATCCATGTCCGGATATGTATTAGACAGGGTTCGTTCAAGAAAAGCGATAAACTTATTGCAGAGTAAAAGTTCTGCAACACTTAAATATCAAACATGTAATTGCTGCTGAAATGCCCACCTTTGTTATTCCATGATGTATTAGGCCACTACCTACGGCAGTCCGAGCTGTACCAGTTTCTCCATACGTCATCCACTTGTACCTTGATAAATAAAAGACAAAAAGTAAACGAACGAATGAACTTTGACAACAAACTGTGACCTTTTTTTTTTTTTTTTTGTCAAAAGAGAAACTTACTCTCCAACTGTTCCATCGATTCGATTTCTTGTACCAACGTATTTGTGATCTTGGAAGGTATCAACCGCATGTCTAAAGAAAAAAACAAAAAATAATAATAATAAATAAAAATAAGTGAACAAACCATCCGAAGTAGTTCGATGTGGAATAGATGATAAAGCATTGATGCATTGCAGCCACACAATATCAAATTGTAAAACATGATTCAGCCAGGGGAAAAACAGAAGATGCTTACACAAAATTGTCGTGCAATGTACCGATATCAGGATGATCGGGAAATCGCGTCACAAGCTTCAATGGAGAGCAAGCAGATCTGCCATAAGGCATAAAAGTGTAGAATAAATATTCACAAACAGCAGAACAAAGGATAGTTGCAGAGTCTTACCTGTATACATTCCATTTTCCTGTCTGCAATTTCTCAGGCAGCACGACACTATAACCCCGTTCTGCTCAACAATCAATATCAACAGATGTTACTGAAAAACCATATAAATCAGATATAAACTAAATATATTAAATAAAACTATAATGGATAATTATTATGGATAAATTGGCTATCAGCTGCTAACATCTCTTCCTCTGTCCCAAAAATAGATAGCCATTTCCTACAAACAAGCTCTTTTCATCTACGTTGCTTTGATTCTTCATTTTTTTTTTTAAGTATTCAAGTCTGACATATTTTCGAATACAGTATGGAGATATGATCCCCAGATGAACCTTCAAATACGCGACAGACCCATATCGAGCACATACCGTATATGATACTCATAACCCGAGTTTGAGTAACATATATTTTCATATGTCCATGCAACCATTACCTCAAATTCAAATTCAAACTCAAATCATTCTTTTACCCACTATCAATAGTTTCAAACTCAAATCATTCTTTTACCCACTATCAATAGTTTATAAAAGAAACCAGTAAAGAAAAAAATTTCTTCTTTTGCTATTTAACAAATTTCATTGAAGCAAATTTTTTTTTTTTTTCATTTTCATCTTCTAACAATTCTCATAATATGAGTTAAATTCAAAATACTCTCTTAAAATATGATCCTTGCCAATTTTGTGGATGATCTAACACAAATTAAATTCTACTAAAGTGCTGCTTGGAACCCATAAAAACCTTTGTCCTTTACTTCAAATATCAGTTATGGATTTAAATAACGATAGTAACGCAACATTACAATTAATATTTGCTCCGAACATGACTAAATGCACATCCGATATTGCAATTTAAAACACTGATATCAGTAAACTAGAAGAAGAATCCAATCTGTCTGAAAGACACTCCTCAAATTCCTGTGATCAAAAAATTCTTACTCAAACAATCAACTTTATGCTTCTTACTACGAATAATTCCCAGATTAAAAAAAGTAAAAATCTTTTCCATTTTCTGAAACCAATAAGAACGAACCAACAACCCAGACCCAAAAATATACATTTATAGTACTAATAAGAAGTTACTGCTTTTTTCAGCAAAGAAACATCAACCCGAAAGAAGAAAAAAAAAAAACTTGGAAATTGCACATCTGAACCGTACATGTATAAAAACTTGAACCTTACAGTTATAAACGTAAATGGAAATTGCACTTCTGAACCGTACATGTAAAAAAACGTACCAGAGACGAACTCGCCGGCGGTTGGGTTATCATGGAGATCGGAACGAGAAACTGCGGTGTCGATGACGGCGGAAGCAAGGTGGCCGTGAATGGTGTTAAGTCGACGTTGAGCTTTGGTGGAATCCATTGGCATCGATCTCTCTCCCTTTCTGTTTTTCCTGTTTTCTGTTATGGCACGCTTCTAAGATGATGACGACGATATTACAATGTTCAATAAGGTTTAAGATAAGAGCTTGCTTTTGCGTTACTACAAAAAAACAAATGAAAGGATCAATAATCGTTTATAAATGGAATGGAATACGACATTTATGTGCCCATATTTTGAATAAGAGTTCATATATTATTATTATATTTTTATATATTATAATTTTTTAAAAATAATATATTAAAATTTTAATATATTAATAATTTATTTAATTTAAATTTTAATATATTTTTTATTTATTTTTTATTCATAACAATTTTTTATTTAATATTTTATATGTTTTGTATTTAATTTTAATTATTATTAATTAATATATTTAAATAATGAAATCATATAGTACCGAAAGTTTAACCATCCACGTGTGTTCTTTCTTTCTTTGTTTCATGTTTTTTTGGTAACTTAGTTCTGCTTCCGGCAAAATAACTGTTCCTTTCCTTCTTATCCACAGATTACGGTACGAACCTTGAGAACTTTGCATACATATTTAATAATTAAATTTTTTTATCAAATAAATAATTAAATTTTTTAATATATGTAAAATTTAACCTA
>JBBYHL010000022.1:3926330-3939137 GCA_038381835.1 Adansonia madagascariensis | reverse complement strand
TATATATATATATATATATATATTAAAATAGAAGATTTGGTATAAAAAAAAGAAGGAATTTAATGGATTCGTTGAGGATACATCGATTAATTGAAAAAAGAAAAAAAGAAAACTTGGGGGAAAATGGGGAGCGACCAATTCAAAGCGAGCTTCTCGCGAAGAAGAGCCGAATCCGAAATCTTTCTCTGAGAGGAGAGAGAGCGCTGGACGACGATGGCGATGCTAGAAAGCATTGTCGTTTTCACCTTCCTTCTCCTTATGTTGCTCCTCATCATCATCATCATCCTCTTCGCCTTCAAACCATGGCGTTTCTTCTCCTCCTCCTTCTCCTTCTTCTCTTTCTCATCTGGCTCTCGCGCCATCAAGGTACCGTCTCCTCCCTTTTTCCATTTCTCGACCCGATTTGATCTATTTTTGACGAGAGAGTTTTCGTTGGATTATAAGAGAATTCTATTTCGCGAGCATTGCTTTAGGTCTAATTGCATATTTTCTGATTACGGATCATTTGTTTTTGAGTTTAGGTGCAGCTGGAATCCTTTTTGAGGTTTTATTTGTTAATAATTTTTTTTTTTGGTAATTAGGAGCTTTTTTTTTGGGGGTATTTTCTATTTTGATTTAGAGATTGATTTAATTGTTGAACTTTAGGTTGATCCATATATCCCATAGTTTATGTGCTATGAATCAATGGGGCGAGTTTAATTAGTAATGTTTTGAATAAATAGTAAACGACTCTGATATGGTAGGCAATTTATATTTGTAGTTCGGCTTTTAGTTAGCTGAAATCAGTGAAAATGTAGTGCAAATTTACTTGATTCATCAAACCGGAGAGATGCATTTAATTGATTTTGTTTATTTGGTATTCTTCTGTGGTGGTGGTAGATTTTATATTGGTGCTAAAGGAGTAACTGATTTTCTAGTGGATCTAAAGCTGATTGCAGGTGGATTTCAATCATGAATATTGGATATGGAATGTAGTTTAGTGGATTTAATATGGTAGGAAATCTTATTGGGGAATCGTGACATCTATTCTGAGTCAACAATGATTGATCACGTAACGCATATTTGCTAACAATAGATGACTAGAAGTGTGGATATCCTAACGACACGTTCTGAAGCTGCCAGTTTTATAAATATACGTGCATCAATTGTTGTAGTCTACGGCACTTCATCAAGAACTTTGTTGTTTTCTCTTCTTTTGGTTGGAAAAACCTGGAGCAAAAGGAAAGAGGATAGCTTGAGTATCATTTGTAATTTATCGTATAGCTCACTTTTTTCAATCTCTTGGTAAGTGACAAATTTGGAGGTCAATGAAACCAACCAATAAACGAATTTTCCAAAAATATTCACTTATTCCAAACGTGGAACAACAATCCTAATATCATATAATTATCTCTTCTTCCTCTTCATTTCTTCTATCTTTTCTCCAAACAACCATATTGAAATTAAAATTTACTTTAAGATGATTTCTCTCTATTTCTCTTCCTTTCATCTTTTCTCCTGGCAATCCGTATGATTTAAATGCATGTGATGGAAGCTAGAGTTGCAATTTCATTTGAACCCTGCATGTGTTTGTTTATCTAATTGCAAAACTTGTGATAGTGTTTGTGCAGATCTTTTATAATCTTTCTATTCAGTTGAGGGGAATACTTGGAACTGTCGTGAATTTCTTTCTGTTTGAATCTCGTGGTCCTCTTACATTTTGACACATCACATGGATTTGTAGGTTGGTGACTATGAGAGGCCTCTTGTGTCAGAAGATGTTGATCTCTCTCGAGATCAAAGCAATGATTTGACAAGAAATTATGATTTAGAGGGAGCATGTTACCAAAATGAAGCTCTTCTGCGCTCAACTCGTACTCAGGGACTTGTTCACAAACAGCGGCTCCCCTCTGCATCTCCCCATTTGGCTCAGGGTATTAGCTTTTTGTCTTTTAATGTTTTCCTTTTATAGTAATGCTTTCACTGTTCTCCTGCTTAAGCAAATCCAAATACCAATGATTTACTTTGTGCAGGTGATAGCCTGGTTCTAGATGTAATATCTGATCCTTCAGAGGATCTTTTGGTTGGTCAGACGCTAAAGCGTCCATTGGTGTCAGAGCACCTAGTTGAAGCGCTGAAGCTTGGTAGACCCGAAAATCAAAGTCAGAACATAAAATTTGGTGAAGAAAATGATAGCCGACAAGAGTTTGTGCCTAAGGCTGTTGGCACTCAAAGTAATTTCTGTTTTCTCTCACTTCTATAAGGAGATTAATGTATTGCTTTCTTTATATATATTGAATGTGTAAAGCATGTAATTATATCTTTCTGTTAGAAGTGCAGGAAGTTGCCTTTCTCTTGAGGTTGTCTCTGGTCCTTCTCGTGGAGTTCGCTGTTCTGTACAGTCAACAAGCACTTCAAGGCTACCATTGACTATTGGAAGAGTTTCTCCAAGTGATTTATTATTGAAGGATTCAGAAGTTTCTGGAAAGCATGCGATGATAAATTGGAATTCAAATGTATACTTCTCACAAGTTGTATGACATTAGATATTGCATTTGGATGCATGGTATATTTGTGGTGTAATAATTGTTTCAAATGTTATGAACTCTTGCAGAAATTGAAATGGGAGGTGGTAGACATGGGTAGCCTCAATGGAACACTATTGAATTCTCAGCCAATAACTCATCCTGATGCTGGAAGTAGGCATTGGGGTTACCCAGTGGAACTTGCGAGTGGAGACACTATAACACTTGGCACAACCTCAAACATACATGTCAGTCTATGTAATCTTTTATTTACTTGTAGTCTGGCACTTCTCTTGTGAAAATTTCAAGTTCTCTTGATAAATATTGTTATGTTCATAAGTACTGAATTTAGCATGAACAAGAGCTTTTATTAGTCACTTCTCCAGGATATTGAAGTATTTGCATTTTGGTTCATTTTCTTATTTCAGCAATTTCATAAGATTTTCGTAATCTTAGATCATGAGTTTAGAATTGATATCTTACTCATCTTTTGTATATTTTGACTGTCAAGTTCATCATATTGATATAAAATACCTTTTGAATTTGTGTCATATGCCACAAGCCACATCCATTTTTGACATTCTAAAAGTACACAATTTTTGTGCTCTTTTATTTGTCCAATAATATTTATTTATTGTTACGGAACTCTTATTAACTTCTGTTCATAACTATCCTTCAAGAGTGCCGAGGTACAATGAAGAGCTGAACATTAATGGAACACTATCAGCTAACAGTTGACATACGGTTGTCCTTAAGATAAAATCCTATATGGTTAGGATTGTAGACATGATTGTTTAACTAACTGCTTCAGTTTTCTGATAGGCTATTGTTCTTAAGTGTTTTCTCTTATGTACTCATTACAGATAATAAAAACTGCTTTTCAGTTTGTAATGCATGGGAATATTGGATTGCTGGTAATTTGATTGATTGCTTTTGTCTTCTGTGACAGGTTCATATTTCATCCCAAAATGAGTGCCTGGTACCTTTTGGAGTTGGTATGACTTCAGATCCTATGTCATTGCGTCGAGGAGGAAAGAAGCTTCCCATGGAAGATGTTTGCTATTATCAATGGCCGCTTCCTGGCATTGATCAGGTTTTCAAGTTAATTTTTTTAGTTGATATTTTTCTGCTTCTATTGAAGCTGTGAATCTTATATTTGTGTTGACATTGCAGTGCGGGGTGTTTGGTATCTGTGATGGACATGGTGGTGTTGAGGCTGCCAAATCTGCAAGCAAGTTAGTATTCCTGTTCCATCTTTTATTGTGCTTCCTCAGCAGGGTTTGTGGTTGACTTGTTGACTTCTCATATTTTGATTAATTATAAGATACACATTTTTTTATGTATGCTTAATCATGCTTTCAAGTGTATCATAATCTTCAAAGCTTGTCACAAAGTAATATGCATCCTTTCCCATCAGTGTATTTGTTTAAATTCAATTATTATGAGTTTTGTGATCTTCTGATTTGATAATTGCTGACTAAGGATTTGCGTGGTAGGAAGGATGGAAAAATTGTTAAACAAATGGTTAGATTTCATGGCCACCTTTCTTCTTTGTAGCTTAACCATTGGATTAACAAATTTTCATTTTTACACTGTCTATCCTTCCCAACAACGAAAGCCTAATTGTTGGCTGGATTTATTCATTTAATATTGCCATATAATCTTGTACTTGGTTGTTAGTGCTGTTTACTGTTATGACATATTAGTTAGTTGTTGGTATTGAAGGAAGATTTCAGACCAGGCAAACTCCACCCATCGAACCACAACACTTTTCGCTCACTTGTTTCCTGCTATATTTCTGGATTAAAGTTGGAAATATCTTGAGAGATTCTGACATATTTAGGAGTTTAGGTGCTAATTTTTTCTTAAACGCCTAACCATATGATAGATCATTAGCTTTTGGGAATTCTCTTATTTTAGATTCTGACTTTTAGCGCTCTTCATAAAAGGTTTGTTTCTTCTTCCATACCTTTCTTCCATGACAGCTAGACTGCTTAGTAGCTGACATTTCCAACCATAATCTTCCTACATGTTGCCTGCAAGTTTCTGTTTTATTCTTTTCCTTTTATTAAACAATTGACAGTCAAGTGTTTATATGGTCATGGATGGTCAATATTGTAAGCAGTGCTAGAGTATTTACACAATAGTGGAAATTCAGAATATTTCTGGTGTGAAATTTTCAGTGTATTTGCAATGGAAAGTGGTTAGAACAGGGAACAGGAGGTGGAACACATAGTAAAAAAAGCAAGGAAGAATTATTGAGTACCATAATGGGTTGAAGGTCGGGCCTGGCACCTTTGTTAAGTGCCTACTTGCTATCTGCTTGGTCATGGGTTCAAACCCTGGAAACAGGCTCTCTGTGCAAACAGAGGAAGGTTACGCACATCAAGACCTTCCCAAAACCCTGCTTATAGTAGGAACTTTGTGCACTGGGTATTTATATGCTGAAAGGAATTATTGGAGGCTTATAAATTTAAGAGAAATGAGAGAAGTTTCATGTTTCTTTATTTATCTGTCCTTTTCTTAATCAACCTTTCTCTCCACTTGTGTATGAAATGCAAGTGACAAACAGATGGAGGATTATGACAGACATAAAATGGATATTGTCAGCATATGAGTTACATTCTGTTTTCTTTTGTTCTCTTTGGCTGATGAATATATATATATATATATATATATATATATATATTATTAAAAATGGAAGCATTATTCTTGTCTATTTTCTTGTGCTTCTTCTAAACTAGCAGTATTCGTATTGAAAGCCTGAATTGCATTATTCTTGTAACATGAAGCTCTCAGTTCAAGATTTAAGGTTTCTGATCTGACAAAAAACTAGCAGTTCTTCTTATTGTAGCTGATATGCTGATTTTGACTTAACTATTTTACTAAAGTTCCAAGAATTTGATGTCCAGGATTCTGCCTGAGATGGTTGCTGCCATTTTATCAGATTCTGTAAAAAGAGAGAGGGTTTTTTCACTACATGATGCCTCAGACGTTCTTAGAGAGGCATTTTCTCGAACAGAAGCGTGCATGAATAACTATTATGAGGTTTTTCCCTCACCTGTTTCTTCTTCTTTTCTTTGTCTTCCTCAATAGGCATTTTCATGGTCGTTTCGTTCGTAAATCTCTCATAGTTCACCGGAATGCATTTTTTTTAATTGTTTTGTAGATATGCTACCACTCTTCCTTGTTGAATCAAATTCTTATTCAGGCTATTGCGCCTATTTCCTTTGATTTTACTTGTCCTTTTGGTCATCATTATAATTTAATGGCTAATTTTCAAGTATTGGATCTTTCTCTTCTGCCTTAATTGAAGTTTATGGTTTGCATATCATAATAATTAATTCCTTGCAGGGCTGTACTGCAACGGTTCTTCTGGTTTGGGCTGATGCTGATGAAAAGTTCTATGCACAATGTGCAAATGTTGGGGATTCAGCTTGTCTTATGAAGTATGTGTTCCCATTCTTATTCTTTCTACTAGTAAGCTATGTTGCTGGGACTCTTCATTTTTCTTGAAATACCTATGTCGATGCATATCAGTGCATGGGTATCGGGAGATGACTCTCTAAAGACCCTCCAAATACATAGGAAAACATAGAAAGAAATGGACATACCCATGTCGGATACATACCCATATCTGACACTCACACCTAAGTTCGAGTAACATAGGTAGTAGGATCTCTGTGGTTATTACGGTATTTTATGATCAAAGTCTATCGCTTAGAATTGTGAAAAGAATCCGTGCTAGGCAAAGAAGGGAAATATGGGTTCTCTTGACAATAATTTTGGTTAATATCACTTTGATCGTGCCCTATTGATAATCATATGTAAGAAGTTGTATGTTACTCTTAGGTAATATTGTAATTTTTAAGTTAAAACTACGGGATAAATTGCTGTCAGCAATTCATGAAGAAGGCTACTTGTGCTAATTGGTGTCATTTAAGTCTTTGATTCATCTAACTATTACTTGAAATTTAAGTACTTGTGATAATGACCACCATACTCTCTATGCAATATTCATTGCCCGTTTCTGGTGTCATCCCATCATATTGCTGTCCAACCTCCTCTGCAATTTTCTTACATTTTTCTGTTCTTTCTTATAACCTTTTTTTATCCTACTCTTGTTTATTTGAAATGAAATTTATCATCATAATGGTGCCTTTATTGCTGAACTTATGACTGAATACAATTTTAACGTGACAGTGTTGGAGGTAAGCAGATTAAGATGACAGAAGACCATAAAGTAACTAGTAATTCGGAAAGACTCCGCATCGAAGGAATAGGGGAACCATTAAAAGATGGGGAAACACGTCTATGTGGTATGTGCAAATTTTTGTTAGCTAGTTGTTACAGTCAGGAGACGCTACTCAGCAGACATCGCAAAAAAAAAGGTACATATGGAGTAATTGACCACTTGTTTCAGGCTTGAACCTCGCAAGGATGCTCGGAGACAAGTTTGTGAAACTGCAAGATTCACGCTTTAGTTCCGAGCCATATATAAGTCAAGTTGTGCATATCAATCAAACAAGTGGGGCATTTGCGCTACTCGCAAGGTAATTCTATCAACCTTTGCTCGTTGTCAGAATTTTACATACTAAAACATATTTTGACTGCCCACATTTCTTTGCTTAGCTCGTATTATATGACTCATTATTCCCTTTCCGTGCCACTCTGTTATGGAAAATATTAAAATATCATATTTGCTTGCTCGTATTCTTTAATTTTTGGACATTTTGTTTGTGATTTTGTTGAAATGTGAATCCCTCTTGTGGGCCCTGATTGCAGTGACGGATTCTGGGATGTTGTTAGCGTTAAGAAGGCAATTCAGTTAATCGCACAGGTATAAATTATATACAGTTTCTCGCTAGTTTTTATGCCCTTTTTTTTACGGAATAAATATATATGATATCGATATTGAGAAAACTTATGAACTGAATTGGGGGTGGTGTGGTCAGACAAGGGAGAGGCATTTGACAGAGGAGAATTTGGCAGAGAAGATTGCAAATGTATTGTTGAACGAGGCCAGAACACTGCGGACAAAGGATAACACCTCAGTTATTTTCTTAGATTTTGACACCAGATCTAGTAGAATATCTTGTAAAGTTGATTCCTCCTAATATCAATGAATTTCAAGGTTTTTATTTTTTTTTAGTGTAAGTATAAATTAATTATAATCTCAAAATGTTATTTTCATTTCTAGCTTTAACTTTCCTATCCTTGTTTTCATTTTGCAGTCTATATATAATTGTTGCAGGGATCTTACTTTCTTGTTACTAGACTAATCAAAAGAAAAAATTTAAATGAAAATTGTCAACCTAATTTGTGTACTTTGATTGACTGAGATTTAGCCTTTGGTAAAATAAGGTTTAATTTATTAGCAATGCCAATCTTGACGATTGTAAGATCCTCCGACTACATAAAATAGTGAACATTTTCAGTATTTTTCTTAAGTTAATTAGATTAATATGAATAAAGGATACCTCTAAAGGTTAGGTATTTACAAAGATGAAGTTCTAAAAAAAGTTCTAATGATTGAATTATAAAAGAGTACAATGAAAATAGGAATAATTAATTCTAAACAAGGAACCATTTGAAAGCTTTGAGAGATGAAGGATGTAGCTTTAATCTCTCTCTTTTGATGTTTTTTGTTAATGGAGGTGGCGGAGAAACTTATTTATAGCCTTGAGATGAATTATGGCCATTGAGGATTAATTCGGATTGTTTGGACTTTGGAGCCATTAGATGCTTTATAAATAAACCTTCACGATCTTTTTTGTGTTAAAATATCGATACCTTTACTAAGAGTATCAATACATTACTTTTAAAATCCTTGAAATATGATTGTTGGGGGAACAAGTATTAATTCATTGGACCAAGGTATCAATACTTAGTGAAAGGTATCAATACTTATGCTACGTATCGATACATCTTGAGTTTTTAAAGAACTTTAGCAACTGTCAAGCACACGTGTTGATACATGTAAGAAATGTATCGATGCTTTGCTATCGATATTTAATGCCTTGTATCGATAAATTTTGATTTCTTAAAGAACTTTAGCTATTGTCAAGGACATGTGTCGATATGTGTAAGAAATGTATTAATGCTTTGCTTTGAAAAACCTTAAAGAGTGTTTTCTTAGGTTTTGAAAAAATTTTAACTCCTCTAAAAAATCTTTTATGCATAAGTATGAATTAACAATGCCATTTTTAATAAACCTAAGGAGTAAAAAACATTTTAGCATTTTGCAAAATATTTTCAAATTGATTTAAGAAAAAATAATAGGTTAAAAATATTTACACATAAACTAATTAAATTTAAGTTTTTGATGCATCAAAACTAAGTTCAATTCGAAGCTAATATAACTAACATTAGGTTATTTACTGGTTTACTGCATTGTCTTTATTTTGTATTGTTTTATTTCATTTATTTACTTGCACTTCCTTCTTATTGAAATAAAACTTTGATTTTTAGTTCGATGAAAAAAAATGGGACAAGCTTTACATGTAGTCACGTCAGTGTTTTTTTTTTTTTTTTAATATGATACCCAACTATGAAAAACAATAATTTATAAGAAATTATGCTTTTAATCACTTTACCGACTACTGGTAGAAACTAATGATTGAATGATGTAATAATGACATGTCATCTATAAAATGCCATATGACATTGTCATGTCATATAACATGTTACATAGTATTATACAAATGACATTAAGACATTAAAAAATAGAAATTACACTTTTGATTTATTAATTTTTTTTGAGTATTTTTATTTTAATCACCCAACTTTAAAAATTTTATAATTTAGTTACTATTATTTGTCAAAACTTATTTTATTAATATTTTGGTCTCAATTGTTAATAGTTTGTTGTCGAGATAATTTTTATAATGATTCTTAAAATTCACTATAATAAATTATTTTATTATTTTTGTTATTTATATTATAATATCTTGAGATAATAATCATATAAGCCTTCAAACTTTATAAAAAATAATAAATAAGCCTTCAATTTTTTATTTTATTTTATGGAATTAAAATTATGAACTTTTATTTTATTGCAATTACACCTTCTAAATTTGAAAATTTCATGAATGAATTCAATTGCCAAAACTATTAAAATGCATTATTTCAAGTATTTAACATTGAGTTCATTCAAGTAAGTTTAAGCATATCTTATAAACTACATCAGCCAACCAAGAAAACTTAACTGAAAACGAAATTTTTCATAATGTCAAGATCCTAATTATAATGGAAGTTCATAGTTTAATTCCAGATAAAAATTTGATTTAAAAAATAAAAATATTTATTATTAAATTTAAAAATGTAGGTGATTAAATATTTATAAAACCACGTCGATTGTTTGATGTTCACAATGGAGATCAAAATATAACAATTTCAACAAACAATGGTAAATTATAAACTTTTTAAAGGTAGGTGGCGAAAATAGAAAATTTCAAAAAGTTAAGCAAAAAATGTAATTTATATTTTTTTAAAATTTCCAATTTATAAAAAATTATAATATGCCATTTGGATGCTACATGGCATATCAAATCAGACAAATGATGTGGCACTGTCACGTCATCTATTTGTTATTGTCTACCGGTTGGGTAATAAAAATATTTTTATGCCGTGAGTTACTAAATTGGTATTCCTTATAATTAAGTGACCAAAACAAAAAACTTCGAAAATCTCTTTTCATTGGCCAATTAATGAATGATACAACTCTTTGGATATGTAGTAAATTTGGGTTATCATCCATTAAATCCTCAATACTGAATGTTCAATAACTTAATAATCTTGTTTTATTAATAAAATCACGTGATCCCAATCTACGTCAAGGTATTAAAATAATAACATAGCTAAATGCATAAGAAAATAATTTTTTATAACTCTTTACGGCCTAATAAATATATAAACTAATAAGTCCTCAAAAATAAATAAAATTTCATACTATATTAAAACAAAATTTTTCTTTCTACCTAAACCAAATTAAACCTCATCCTTAATATTATTTATTTATTTATTTATTGCAATGCACACACCACATACAATACATTCATTTCACATAATAGCAACTAGTTATTTAAGGTGAATATTGCTTGAACTTACCTCTTTTGGAAAAAAAAGTTGGTAAATAACAACTTTCATCTACATCTTAATCATCATCAATCAGCATGCCCAAGACCTCTTGAATAATTATTCATCTATAGGTGATTCCATCACTTTATTAACCGTTTTCCATTTATAAGTCATTCATACCTTAGTAAAAGAAAATAATATACATTTAAAAGGATTGAAACATAAAATTTTTCATAAATTATTAAATATTAATTTATCAATAAATGAATATTCTTAATAATAATATTATCATTTTATAAAAAATTTACTGTATACGGCACTTGTCGACAACGCTGTTAAACATTGAACTTGTAAAGAATTATTATTGGAACTTGCAAAGAATTCATATAGCAATGAATATGATACATAATATCTATATTAAATAACTATGATAAATAATTGATAAGAAATATGAATTTGGTTAATGATATGATATTTAGTATAAAATTATTAGATTAAAAGTTTAAATTTCATCATCTACAAAAATACATTTAAAAAATAATAATAAAATAAATTAAAGTTTAATTTTTTATTGATTAAATTGGATTCTTATCAGTTCGATAAATTTATAATTTTAAGTATTATATCAAATCGAATAAACCTATGATACTTGATTAAACCGAACCAATTTATTAATATATATTGGCATTTAATTTAAATTTATGTGGGTATATTTTTGAATAAAATCTGATGGTTTAGAATTGAATGAAAAATAGATTAAAAATCAATTAAAAAGGTAGAATGAGATAGATCAGTTTTGAACATAGTTTCAGGTTGAATTAGTTACAAAATTAGCCCTTATACTATATCAAATAGTATATTAACCCCATTTTTGTTACTATATCACTTCTTTCAATTATATATCTTAAAAATTTTTTATTTAAATAAATAATTACATAATTAACTCCATCTTAAGTATTTCTTATTTGAAAAAAATCATAATTCAAGAATTTATTTTGGTAGTAAAATTTTTAAAATATCTAATTGAAAAAATTAATATAGGATAGGGACTACTTTTGAAATTAACCTTTTTAGATTTGTTTAGAAATCCACATCTGGATCTCCGTCAAGGCCGTGGAAGACTGCCCCTTTTTTAAAAAAAAAAAAAAAAATTATAGTCGGCTAAGGTTGTGGCAGGTCATATAAAAGCAATGACAGCTTGCTTTAACAGCAGCGACAGCAGCAAAAGGCCTGCTTTCATGCTGACAAAATTTATTTATTTCCTCCGAAGAAAAAGACAAAAAAGATTAACTTTATGATTTTGAAAATAAAAATAATTAAAATATAACATAATATAAATAAATAAATAAATATTTTAAATTATATATAATAAAATTATTAAAGTATTAATATTTATATAAAGATAAAATATTTTAATTATAATTATTATATAATAAAATATAAAAATATGATATGTATATATATATAAATACATAGATTGTTATGTCTAAATTGAAGCGTTATATAAAATCTTTAATTCGTGCATATATATCTCTTGTATATAGATTGTATTTTGTGCTTTTTTATGTGTCAATTATATAAATATAAATACAATAAAATTTATTAAACATGTTAAAATTTTAAATATAAATATAGTATAATATTAAACATATTATATTAATTATATTAATTATGTTTAATATGCTATATTATGATTTATTATACTGTGTTAAAAAATTCACACTTACAAGTTATAATGTAAATGATAAAAAGTCACATACTAGCCATTTGTTATTAGACTTGTCTACGAGCTTGATCGTGAATAGTTCTTTGTTAATTTGAGCCAGTCTGATCTGGTTTAACCTGAATTGAAATTTAATAATTAAAAATATATTTATTTAAATTTAATTATAAAATATATAAATATTAATATAAAAATATATATTTTTAATTTTTTATTAATTATAAATAGTAAAATAAATAATATAGATAGATCTGATTGAATTAAGGTCAAAACAAAAAAAAATTTAAAAATTTTTAAGTCACGACCTAACTCCACCGTAGATACTTCTAACGATTATACAAAAATATTAAATAAATAAATAAAAATTCCAAGATGCAGCCTAAAATTTCATGCCAAGTTAATAATCACAAATCCAAATAGATGCAACGAAAACAAAATGTTACACAATAATTTCACCATGCAAACATTTACCTCACGTTCATCTCATACATCCAAAAAAAA